>JBBPOT010000220.1:0-13594 GCA_038091595.1 Leccinum subatratum | reverse complement strand
AACCGCGCATTGGATTCATGCTGATCTGCACACTGGAACATGGAAGCTACAGTCTAGCGTCGTTGCATTCCGGGCAATCTCTGGTTGCCACACCGGTGATAACTTGGCTCACTACTTCGTCACTCTTTGCAAACACACAGGAATCATTCCAAAGTTGTCGACCATGGTGAGTAGTTTTGATTACACATTCATTCTCATCTAATCACCTTTTGTTAGCCATCAAAGCTGTTCTGCATCACTGCGGACAATGCTAGCAACAACGACAGCATGTGTGACAAGATCAAAGACCTACTCCACAAGTACGACATTTACTCATTCAATCCAACTCAACAACGTCTTCCATGCCTCGGGCACGTCCTGAACATCGCCGTCACTGGTACTATGTCCGCTCTCACCAACATTTCAGCTGTTGAGACCGCAACAGCAATATGGGAATTCGATCCCTTGCTTTGTGGAAACCGTGTTGGCGACTCATGCTCTGACTTAGATGTGGTTGCTACAGTTCGTACGCTTGCTATTAAGGTATGGTCAGTCAACTTGAATGTGCTATCATGCCACTGATATCGGTTGCCTAGATGCAATGCTCAGGTCAACATGTCGAATACTTCGAAACCCTGCAAGTCAATTGTGGCATTGAGACTCCCCTGTCCATTCCGCTACATAGCAATGTTCGCTGGGGTACCGCAGATGGCATGCTCAGCCGTGCATATCAACTACGCCAGGTACATTCTTTTTTGTTTTGTTTCATTGTTTTGTTTTGTTTTGTTTTGTTTCATCTCATCTCCGAAGTTTTGTATTGTCTCATTTCGTCTTTCGTTTCATTGTCTTTTGTCTCATTATGCTCATACCCCTCACCTTAGCCTATCAATTTGTTCATCAGTTCTGCGGATGGGTTGTTTGGACCCATCACAACCATCCGCCGTGATGGTGTCGTTAAGCACATACCCTGGACGGCTTTTACCCTCAAGGCAGCGGACTGGGAGCGTGTGAATGACATCCGCACAATCATTGCGGTAAGTACAACCATACATCTATCTATATTATGTCATGCTGAACCATACCAGGATGCAAACAACATTCAAGAGTACTTCTCGAGTGACCAACATCCAACATTATGGCGAAGTATACCGGCTCTCGAAGAATTGCAGACCTCATGGGAAACAAAAAAAGAAGCTGCCCGATACCACAGATACCGTGACGCAATCGACCGCGGCCTCGAGAAGATCAGGAAATATTATAACAAGTTCGACCAGAAGCCGGTTTACATTCTCTCGCTCGGTAAGTTCTATCTATAATGTGATCTATTGGTGCTAACACATTTTAGTTCTTCATCCGTATTATAAAATGGACTACATCAAGATGGCATGGGGAGGGACAGAGGAACAGGAAAAAGAGAAAGCTGCTGGTAACAGGTATGCTAAGAATTGGTACGACGAGGCGATGAAGATCGTTGAAAAGACAATGTCGGAGTATTGGAACGAGAACATGGGTGGTGCTGATGGGTCAATGACTGGTAATGGAGTACCACCGAAGTCGCGAAATGCCAACACTGGCAACGTGAGGACCTTGGCAGATGAATATGAGCAGCACCGTCGTGCGCTCTTGGTGAGTGCCACCAAGCAATCCAACGGGATGCTCGGGTGGCACACGGAACTCCGTCGCTATCTTGCTGTCATCGAAGATAAGGTTACAAAAGACATGAATATTCTTGCCTGGTGGGCGGTAAGTCACGATGTAGCTTATGTCGTCAATTTATTATTTTTTTACACATTAATTTTCAATAGACTCATAGTACAATCTATCCAACACTGGCCTCAATTGCACGTGACATATGTGCAATTCCTGCCTCGTCTGTGCCATGTGAGCAGCTTTTTTCGGCAGGTGCGGAAGTTGCCACGGACTGTCGTTCAAGACTTGGGTCTGATCGGTTTAAGGAATTGCACTTGCTGAAGCATACGTGGCGGGATACCGTTGTTGACCATGCGGATCTCAATATGTCCACAATTTTCATCGAGGAGTTCAAAGAGCTCCATCACATTGACACAGAGTTTGCAGCACTCAACGTGGGGGAGTCTGAGCTGATACTGGTCGAGTAGTTTGATTTGCATGTTTGTAGTAAATAGATTCACAAATTACCGGTTTTAACCGGTTTTCTATCGGTTTTATGATTGTGGATATTGGGTATAACTATAACTGTGACTGAGCATCATTGGCTGTGACCGTGACCGGATGGTTCGGTTACAGTCGGTTACAGTCCAGTTAAGTTACGGTTTTTTTCCAGTTATGTAACTGAACCTTTGAACGCTAGCTGGGGATGGATGATACATTCGACTGCCGACTTCAACCTATTATCACTGTTGACAACAAGCAATACTTCATCATGGCCAAGTGCTTTTCCTCCGATCTTATTCGGGGTCGCGCCACGACCGTTTGGTTTGTCTCCGAATCAGTTCTACCAAATGGTGAACACGAAATCTTCGTTATCAAGGATTCTTGGGTGAACGTCGAGCGCCAGATGTTGGAAGAGGATATTATACACTCACTGCGAGATGTTGACTGCATCCCGAGAGTGAAGAAGGCTTGGACCGTCCAGCGGGACGGTCAGGACGACTCGACGTCACTTCGCCGCCCGGCGGCTTTTATGTCACACTTCAACCGGGAGTGTGACTATCGCGTTCGTCGACGACTTGTTCTTACGCCTGCTGGGCGTCCCATCACACATGCTGCGAGCCCGCTGGAAGTCGTCACCTGTCTGCTCGACCTTGTGTTAGGTAAGGAGCTCTCTCTTGCAGTAATTTGGTTCCTGAACAATCGACAGCACACAAGGAAATATGGCGTCGTGGTATCTTACATCGAGATATTAGCATCAACAATGCCATGATGTACGAGGAAGTCCTCAAGGATGGTACCGTTAGGGTACGGGGTTTGCTGATCGATTTCGATTATGCAATTAGGATGGATAGATTGGATTGTGTAGCCGGACCTGGACATCGTACGGTGAGTTTAAGCAGTTGAAATCGTCTTCATAACATTGAAGCGATTAAGCAGGGCACTCTCCCGTTTGTGGCCATCGAGCTTCTTCGCGGTGACGATGAATCCGTGAAACACAATGCGACTCACGACCTTGAGTCGTTTGTCTATCTCTTGTGTTGGATCACAATTCTCTTCTCCGGTCCGCATAGCCAAGTCCATGACGAGACACCGAAAAAACTGTCAGTACTTTCGTGGTACGAAGGTCACCATTTAGCAATTGCGAACAACAAGGAGGGCTGTATGTCATCCTGCAGTCACCTCCGCGACATCACCGAGTACTACAAATGTCTCGGTCCATGCGTCGAGGTGCTTTCCCAGCTTGTCCACTCCCAAGTTCTGTATACTCGTCGCAACGCAAACAACCGAAAGTGGGACGCCCAGGCTGATTTCCTTGCTGGCCCCAAACGACGACGCCAATCCGAAGAGAGCCAAGAAGACCCGCTCAATCATGACGCGGTGATCGCTATTCTCCATCGCACATGCATACTTTTACTAGATAGCGAAAAAATACCTGAGGTTGCGGACTACGAATTTGTTCAACCATTTCACCTCACCAAGAATCACCGTACGCGTTTACTGTATAACGCATCAACCAGTCCTTCTTCGTCTTTGAATGTTTTAGACTTGGGGGGGGGTCGTTACGTGAAAAAAAGACGGATGATGCGTCGTTTACTTGGCCCCCGCCGGGCCGTGGAGAGCGCATTGTAGTAGTTTCGTATTTGTTTGTGCAACTCATGTTTTACGTACTGGTTACAAATACCCGGGCCCGTGTTGTGCTAATAGAGCTAACCGACCGAGTCACTGAGTCTTAACGCGAACGGGTTCCTGGTAGGCTGCCAGTCAAATATCTCCGCAACGTAACTGGCTGAGTGAATGTTCGTTTTCAAGTTACCTGGATGATGTAATGGAAGTGCCGAGCCAGACTGTAGGTTGTTCAAAGGCGCGTGTTCCTTTGTAATTTCCGAGGGTCCTTTCTTTTTTATAACAAACTCTCCCCCAGTGGGACTTGTAGCGGACCATCCCTTCCTTCTCCCATTATGTGCCCCAAAGCCAAAGCCAAGTCGGGTGGTACCCATCTTACTGATCATGATGCTCCCGGGGAAGTACTGCGAAGATCAATACGGGGGGCTCGGGGTACCGGGGGGACCTTGCGGCAGATGGAGCGCATCGAGAGTATTCAGACAGCTCCGCGCTTGCCTCGGAATGCAGAGACGCGTCGAATCCAGGACACGCTCACTCAACAACCACAAAACTCATTCGCACCTTCAGAATTAACGCGAAAGAAAGGAAAGGGATCTGAGGTACGTAAAAATTTGCCATCCTTCAAGTTGATTAGAGTTGATGGAAACATGAACTTGAAGATTCCTTGCGTTGTCCCTGAGCCTCCTTCTCCCGTTCTACCCAGGAAATACATTGCAGGTTCTGAGCATTCGTTTGGTTTTCACGATGGTCGTGATTATTCGTCGCCTCCATTCTCGCAAGAAGACAGGTGATATCTCAATGTTCACGTTTTATGTGTACTCATTGCTTCCATTGTAGACTTCGACCATGTCTCCCTCCCAGCAAACAGGCAGGTGACGGTGACAGCGATGAGGATATGGGTATGGACTCTAGCGCTGACAATCGGAAAGTGGTCTCCTCACACAGTGACGAGGATCGGCTGCAATCAGGTGTGTCACACGTTGCTCAGAAACCCTGAATAAACTGGTTGATTTGGTTGACTTCTCGTAGATGGTTCTGATGACAAACCGGGCATGGCTATCGAGAGAAGACGTGCACGCCCGCGAAGTAAGTGGCACCTGGAGATCTCGAAGTCTTCGATGACCATAGCATCTAGTCGTAGAGTCTGAGTCTGAGGTCACCTTCGACTCGGATGGCGAGGTTCAAGGTATGTACTAGTAGGGTTTCTCTAACACGATCAATACCTTATTCAATTTCAATCTTCAGGAGAACAGGACGACCAACCCACTGATTCGGTTCTCCCAGAGACTGTACGCGCTTGCACGAATCATTCTCAATCATCGGAGGAAGATGTTGACCATACCCGTGACTCATTGCTCCCTAAGATTGCGTATCCTCGCGCCCCACTGGGTGAGGCTTCGAATTATTCACACTTACCCAAACTAACGGTTCCGACAGGTAAACAGCCTCAGAGCAGCAAGGATGGTCGACCTTCTGTGCCGGCCATTATCAAGACTGCGCGTACAAGCACCGTGTCTGGTAAGGCTCTAAGACCTTCCTACATTCTGAATATCCAGACCCATAGTCCCAACAGCCAAACAGCCGCGTACCAACGCAAATGTTCGAGCACGTAGCAATTGGCCTGGCGGCTCTGGCGCTGCTTCCGGTGAGACTTTACCATTATATGTTCCCGAAAACCAACTCTATCAACAGGCAATGCAGGAGGAAACAAGGCTAATGCTCAAGCCCAATCATCCACTGGCAAAGACGACTATCGTACCCGTGGCTCGTCACTCCTTATGAACGCACGCACTACCGTTCATGTTTCTTCTGGTAAGACTCCCATGTTATTGTTCATTGCTCCACAAACCAATGGCACCCGCAGCCAAACAACGTGGCAATAACACGGCTGTTCAAGCCCGTAGTAGTCCCTGTGATCATTCCGACGCAAATAGTAAGTACTTTTCTATTCTTAGTTCATCATCTTGAACTAGCATCCGATCAAGCGCCATCAAAGCCGACTTCGTTCAAACGCCCTGCCACTTCTCCGACCCCTGTGCAACGGAAAGTTGCCAAGAAACCCTCAACAATCGCGACCCGTGGTCGTGGTGGTAGCGCCGTTGCTAGCCGTTCTCGGCAGGTGCCAGAAATTCATGACAACTCGGACTCCGAGGCCCAGCACGATGTCTTAAATGACCATCATCTTCGTAATGGTGTGCCGCGCGCTCCCGATCCTGCATACCTCGCGTCCGTAGGAAATAAATCCAAGAGTCGCAGTAGCACGGCACTGTCCGTCGCTACGTCCGTCGCTACTCCCAGTGCTGATGTTGTTCAGGGTCAGAACTCGGTCACCCCCATTTCTCGCGCCGGTGGTAAGAACGACCCAACAACCCTCAAGTTCTATGATGCGACCTGGAGAGCCATACTCAGTCGTGCAAAATCACTCTCTCGCTTTGACACCATTGCTAAAAATGCATTCCCGGAACGACAGGCATATCTCAGCAAAGGAGCAATCGAATTTATCACCCAGGCCAAGGCTGAGCTTGAGGAGGACGGTGCACAACCCGATGAATCAATTCGGAGGAATTATCAATCTCACATGAGTGATCTCGTATGTTTTTAATACCTACTCGTTGTTCCTCTGACGTTTGGATCCAATCTAGCTTTTTGATGATCTGGGCACCTATCGATCAGACTTCAAGAAGGTCGCCCGACAAGTCGTCGCAAAACACTGGGACTGGGAACCTCGTGACCTTGATGATTCTCAACAGTTAAAGGATCACGTCCGAGGATTATACCGCGATCTGACGACGGAAAGTGAATACATCCACGGAGAGAGCGACGAACAGGTAGGTCCGTTTTATTTAAAGTGAGATATCAGTTGACAAGCCGTTCAGGGCAAATTTGATAATTTTTCAAGCATAGCATTGCGGGATCTCTGCGTTACAGGCTATTACGTCGGCAAATCATCGCTGGCCGCCTCGTTTCCGGACGCATTCAGCAAACGTGTTACTGCCGGTGCATTGGCCTTTGCCGCAACTGCAGTTAGGTGCATGCTATGTCGGAATCACTGGTACTGATCCATTATTAGCTGACTGCTGCTTTGGATGAATACTCGTCCGGTGCTCATGTTGCTATGAAGTTTCGCCACGAAGAGTATTCCAAGGTCAATGAACAGTTTCTCGATATCATTAGCAACATCGAAAAAGTCCCTCATCGGCTCCGTGCACTGAAGAGGATCACGAAACAGATAGCTACGCAAGGATGGTAAGTGTTTGTTGAAGTTCTGTTATCACATATTAAATTACGGGGTCCAGTACAAAGAATCCTGCAGTTAGGACTGGTGTGTCGACAACATCCGGGCAACGTAATTTCACTGTGCATCTTGATTAGATTGATAAAGTTGCATGTTCTAATTAGATTGATCAATTATGTAACATCATGTAGTATGGGGGTGCATAACAGAGCTGGTTTACTTTCGTATTTGTTTCTACTAGTAGCCGAGTGAGAATTGCTGGAAGCCAACATTCTATAAGTTCCAGATGTCTGGTCTTTCCAGATCCCCAGCTTGTGATGTTGAGCCAGGATGGCCATCTGGTAGTCTGGACCTAGTTGGTACTCTGGAACCCCTGGACAGTTCTCTGGACAGTTCTGGCTAGAGGGGGACCTTCCTGGAATTATTGGATGCCTGGCCAGTTCTGGCCAATGCTGGCCAGATGATGGCTTATTTGCTGATGGACCTTACACGGTGGCAACCGTCTCAATCTTAGCATTCCTTCCTGAAAAGATCGACACTTTCGCGACACTTCTAAGTCGTCCTCATCCGCCGAGTCTGGCCGACTCTGGCGCTTCGACTGAAACAGAGGTGAAATGTTCAATTTGTTCAAGAACATTCGGACTACTACGTACTAAGGCTAAGTAGTAGTAAGTACGAGAACTAGGAAATGGCGCGCTCATTCAAATAAAGTATACAAATAATTGGCTTCCTTGAACGCCATTCCCTGGGCAGCGAGCTGCAGTGCAAATTGAGAGCCCGTGCTCACCTTTCTCTTGGTCTCAAGGATAGTCTCAATCGCTTCAGCAGTGTAACCGTGTGCAATGACGTACTGCGCCGCACGGGGACCCAGGTTGCGGGTGTGGTATTCTTCGGCTGTGGCGCGAGACTTGGAGGCGTAGTAATGACTCTCTATAACTCCTCGCAATGTCCGAATGTTCTCGTAGACGAAGGGTGTCGGCGTCAAGTCTTCTGGGTGATGCGCAGAGGAGCTGGGGGTGGCGGGGGCGGGGCTTGCAGGGCTTGAAAGTCGATTGATGGGGAGACTCGGTTGCTCTGGTTGCACGGTGAGCGCTGACGAGCCATTTAGTTTCAAGCTCGCCGGATGGTGTACTACATACCTGAGGCTGGAACGTTCGCCCGCTCGATTGAAGTCACCGAGGGGGGAAGGTGACCCTCAACGCCCTTGACGATCAAGAACGCGAGGGCCTCCCAGAAGGAGCTGGTTCGTTTGCAGCATTTGTGGTTGAAGTTGCGCTGCGATTCGACCGCGGTCTGTCTGCAGGAATTTTCAACATGGGCCCCACAATGTCAGTCCGAGTCGGTGAAGAGGGGGAGCTCACCTCATGCGATGGATGCCCGGAGGAGCGCCAATGACCACGGAGTAAAACTCTGTAGTTGTACCCCGGGCCAAAAAGAAGTTTTGCACGGCATCGGCTCTGCCAAATGCGGTGAGCAGCTCCGCAGGGGATGGGGTGGAGGAAAGATCTGAGATCACGGGCTTCACAACTTCGACGAAAGCCAGTGCTTCGTCGTCGTCGAAAAATTGGATAGCCATGGGGAGGGGAGGGGTCGAGCGCCCACATGGAATGGCAGGCCTGGTGGAACTTGAATGTTACTAGGTAGTGACGAGTCTGTACTACTCACATTGATGCTCCTGTGTATATCATCCAATATATGCGCGTCGATTTTGGGTCTTTCTTGATGACTACCCACGGGGACTCCATGTCAGACTCGGAGGAGGCACTTCAAGCGAGTCGCAGACTCACCGTAGCGTTTATATACGTATGCTTTGTCGCCGTCGGGGGAATCATCACAACATGTGTGCACCGTGAGTGGATTCCGATCTGCCTGGCAGCTTGCTCCGCTCGAGAAGCAAGATTCGTCTGACTCGGACACTGGCAAGGGACCGCGGCGGTGGTTGACTCCAGTGCCATCAGGATCGGTCAGAACGCTTCCCCGCCGAGAGTAGGATCTCGTTGTAGCGTATAAGTAGTGGACGTGGTCCTGCACTTGCTTTCAAGTTCATTATGATCCATTTCGGGTTGTCGTTTGCGAGGACCTGACAGCGGGACTCGGACGGCATGGACACAGCACTCTACTCGATCAACTTTGGTCGTACAGCGTGATTTCAAGGGGCTCTATCTTTGTTTCTACTCGATCTCAGCGGTAAATTTCGGGACTCGGCGGAGGTGCCCTGAGTGGACGAAGGTGGCGGATGTTGATTCTAAGAAGGTGGCGGAAGAGCTGGCGTGGCGCACACATTGCAACGTGCAACTATGGTACAACGGGTAGACTAAGAACTAGGGAAAGGAGATGGCGGCGGAATGAACTAATGTCTTCCTCACGAACTCCGGTAACGTCTTGCCCGCGGATTATGGCCGCGATTTGAGCAAGTACCCATACACCACAATCGATGGCGTTGGTTTGCAGCGGGACCGTCTGGGTTAACTTGTTCAGTTTTATGTATGCCATCCCTGCCAGTCTGGGACTCACTGTAACAGGTAATGCTTTCCATTCATCTCGAGTGATTCGTGGATGTAGTAAGCGGCGTGTCCGCGCAATGTTTGAGAGGCGCGCAATAAATCTGAGTATATCCTGTAACACGTTGAGCAGGGTGTTGCAGGATGGAGATGGTAGGCTTACCGGAAGTTCTTTTTGCCATGGGAGCTCCTCTGCTAGGCTGTCAAACAAGAGTATCTGATTAGTGTCGAAATGAATACTACAAACTACCCAATGTCCCCAAGACGAGGGCCGGTGGATCGGAAGGATCCAGACGGACTTCAGCCAGAAGTCCGTCCTGGATGTATGACGCCACAGGTCTTCGTCGGTCGCGTTATACCGAATGCGGGGGAGGTCGTGGGTGGAGAAGATGGTGACATTGGGATTCTCCAATGAGAGAAGCCCAGCACAGCTGTTGAGACATATATCATTGAGGCGCGCTGCGGGGTTAGCCAATGTGCGAATGTCCTTGGGTTCGAATAGAATAGCTGCGAAGCCTTCGGTGCGTGGGCGTTCACGCGGCGCAATCTGGCTATTTATGGTACTAGAGGGGTTTGGGGGGATTTCGAAGACATCTCTGAGAATATTCTAACAAATGATTGATCAGGCACGAGTGCAGATGCGTGAAAGAAGGCATACCTCTGGAGTTTCCCAATGGAATTGTACGTCCGGTGGGTGGTCCTCACGTTCGTCATCATCGGGGTCACTCTCGTCTAGCACGTCTGCTAGGATGACTTGTTCGGGAGGTATGTCGAGGTCTTCGTCGTCTTCATTGGAACCCGTTTGGTGGAGGCCCAGCTCTTCATCGTCGGGGTCTTCAAGTTCCTCGTCGGAGTCAGTGTGTGCAGCAGGGAGAATGCTGCACACAATGGGCTGCAGCCACTTTAACACCGTGTTTGGGGTGCTCAGTCCCGCGAGCTCGTCCGCCATTTGGCGGGCTTGGCGAGCATGCCCATCATAGCGGGTTGCCGACACGAGGGGGGTGGGCCAGTGGACCTGCAACTGCAGCACGTCCTCACGGCGTTCACGCAAAAGAAAAGTGTATTGCGAATCTGGATGGAAGGTCCAAGTCAGCGACATGCTCGGTGTTCGATATGACACCTACATTCCGGGAGTCGCACTGCAAGTTCGAGTGCCGCTAGTTCTCGACCGAACCAGCGGCACATATTGTCTGCTTCCATGCCTAATCGGATCTGCTCTTCCCGACACCGTTCACGCTTAAGGAAGGCTCTGATACCATCACGGACATCACGGTCTTCCAGCCATCGCGGAATCTCTCCTTCAGCCGGTTTAATCCAAACGTCCTGCAATAGTGTCTGGTCGCTTCGCAGGTCCGCAAGCTTGGTGGGAAGGGGGGTGGGCAACGGAATAGCATACTGAGGGTCATATAACTGTTCCAGTTGTTCACAGTACTTATTGAATTTCCTTATGGCAGACATGAGCGCCGGCTGGCGGTTTGCGATTGCTTTTCGTGTCTGTTGGTGGAGTTTCGTGCCTTTGTGATTGTTTCACTGCATGTCGATTAATTGAGATGAATGGGGTACGAACCGAGCGCCTTGTCTTTGCCGCCTACCGCGCGGTCCAGTTTATCCCATTCGAAAAAACTACCTATCGCTCTTTTGCGAATGTTAATTTTAAGGTCGCGCGCCATCAGTAGGATCTTCACGAAGTCAAGATTGACGCCATCGAGTTCCGGAAACCGTTCTTGTACATTTAGCGAAGAGTACAACAATTCTACCTTTTCGAGAAGACGATCGTGTGTGCGCTCCATGCTGTCCAAGGCATCAAGGGCGAGGGCACCATTTGGATCATTCACAATGGCCCCTCGGGCGGTCTGTAGAGCACGCTCACAGGCGTCTAGCTCGGTTTGTAGCAGTAGTACTGTATCGAGTTCTTTCTTGAGTCTCGCGGGTGCATCTGAGTTTTGTTTGCATGGTGCTGGTGGTGAGTAACTAGTCTATTGGAGAAAAGTAACTCACGTGCGCGGATGGACAACTGAGCTTCGCGTTGGTCTGCCCATTGTTTCCGGAGGTCGGCTATAGGGACCGGGCTGTTATCGAGCACTTTCTGTGCACTTTCTCCTTGCTCCCGTATACCTTTCTTCAGACGTCGCTTCAGCCAGCCTCCCAGATCGTACAACATCTCCGTGGAGACCGCCGCGGCTTGCCTGTCAATCAGCCACTTCCGGCGCTGCTGCTGGGCTTCTTCAGTTTTTTTGTATTCTAAGGTTGGCGTGGTAACTTACACCCGAAGATCGCTCGATCCCGATCAACTTGATGAATCGGGACCATAATCTTTCGGTTCCCTCGCCGTCTGTCAAGCCAAGTCCTTGAATGAGTCGGGGATTGTATACAAGCTGGCAAGCCCACTCGTGGCCATATGCATGCATCGCGGTGGTGGCAAAACGGAGACGCGAGGTGATGTTGGGGCTCAGTATGTCATGCTGAAAAGGAACGGTGTGCCCGTTGTCGTGGTTGCATAGGGCAGGGACATACCTTTGTGATTGAACGTTCAACGACACATCCTATGTCGTACAATACAACGACCGTGGCTTGCGGTGGTAAGAGCGAAAAGAGATGTTCGATCAGCGCAATAGAATACTTTTGCTGTTCGCCTGGTGTGTCAATATTGGCAAAGAACAACGGAATGTCATGACGACATATGAGCGCCATAAGGCCGCCGTCATCGAACTTATCCATTGATGCCTTTTGCTTCTTGCCGTCTGCTGCTTCGTGGGACGATTCGCAATGATCGACTGCTTCGTCAGGAACTCGCGCTTCTCGAAGATGAACGGGGCGCTTGCGTGCTTGCTCAATTCGTTTGCCTGTTGCGTCGACCTGCGCCTTGGGTAGAAAAAACCGTGGAGTGTACAAAATAGGTGCATCGCCTGCTGAGCGGCGGTGTCGGTGGTGAAAGTTGCCGTCTGTCGCAACGTGGATGTCGGCACCGTCCTTGAGGGTTCGGCCAAATTTGTTTCCTCCGAAGCAGGCAGGACAGCGCTGAATGAGAAGTTGGTCGCATGCTGGGGGGGATGGAAGTGGAGCAGAACGACGTGTGTCAGGTACGACGTTGCTATTGGACGTAGTAGGATTGTCTGTGTCAGGAACACGGTGCTCGCTTGGGGTTTGATGTGGCCGGAAGTCTGAAAATTGTGATCCGCCTACATCGGATTCGACGAGGGTGTCGTTTGATTCATCTGAGAGATGGTTGGTGATGCGCTGCCGGCAATCTGCCACGACGTTGTCGAGGCGACGGTCTAGTTCGACCTGAAGGATATCAAACCATTGGATAGCGCGACCGAGACTGTGCCGAAATGGGTCTTGCATTATAGATCCCTGTGTGCCTGTCAGTCTCAGCGTATCCAAGAAAGGAAGACTGACATTTTTATCGGTCATTCGAAAACCGCGACGTGCGTAGTGTGAGTGCAGCGCATGCGAGAGAGCATGGACAGCATCACACGATCGTTCAAATAGTGCTCGATAGAACGCCAGCAGCTCGACAGAGACCGCCATGCGAGGTTGTGACGGGGCCGTAGGGAATAGCCCATGACACAGGAGAACTTGTGGAAGTGTCGAGCAGACACATGAACAAACGGTTATCTGAGTGAAGTCTGGGAGGCGTAAGTTGATGCGTACAACAGTTGAAAGCTTGCAACTTACAGTCGGTGAAGAGAGCAATGATCTCAGTTTTTTTGGGTTCACATTGTTGTCCGCACCGTGATATAATGGAGGGCGGGAAGGCAGGGGGTTGACCAAGCGAACGAGCCAAGTAGCAGAGAAAGGGTTCGATTAGAGTGGGGATTGTAGATTCCCATTTCTCGAACTGTTTGGTGGCGGCAATTTTGCGTGTAGTAGTAGTCTTGGGGCATGATATGAGTTCAGCGGGGGGGAAATTGTCGTCCTCTACGTAGTTATACTGGAGAGGTTGATCGTCTTCGATGGGGGACGCATCGGCTTGTTCGGGAGGATCCGTAGACGATCCATCGATGTTTCGGTGTTGCAGGAGAGCGGCTAGCTCGCTTTGAAGGCGTTGGCGCTTGCGATCTTGACCGGGAACCTCTACAGGGATGGCATATCTATGGCGACGTTTCAGACGTCCGCGAGG
>JBBPOT010000219.1:0-13600 GCA_038091595.1 Leccinum subatratum | reverse complement strand
TGCAGTCAAAGCTACGAGAAATAATGAGTGTGCCATGTAGGTGCAGCAAATGCGACCACGTACATTCGATTGCAGAATGAGCAATCCGCTCGGCAGCGGAAAGGTATCCTCTTCGCCAGTATTCCCCAGCGAGCTTTACCCACACAGGAACCTTGCACTGACTTTCTTTGAGGAGGTCGAGTACGTCGTCCGGGTTTGGGTCGAGGTTATCCAAGTCGATCTCCTTGATGCTCTCCCGATCGCGCGACTTGCCCACCCCAAACGATATCTTCGACGCCTTCTTGACCAATGACCGTGGCGTGTTCACGTTCATGCTGATGCTGATACTGATGCTGCCCGTCTTGCCAGTCTCGTTCGGACCACCCACGCAGACGACGATGGAGGTTGTTGCCACGACTACGCCTCGGCACGACTTAGGAACGGACGAGATACCTATAGATGGTATATGGATGCACTCGAACCCGCCCTTGGTCTCGCGGTAGACTTGCATCCGGTCGAGCACCTTCTTGATGTCCGCCTTGAGAACCGAAGGAGGCTTCGTCTACGTTGTTTGACGTGTATATCATTCAAAAATATCACCATCACAGTGTGAATAAGCTACAACACACCTGAACAACCCCTTGAGATGAACCGGCTTGAAATCCTTGGGCCGTGCCTATACTTCGTCCCGCGAATCAGACGTCTGGTGCTCCGCATTCTCCTCCACCTCCTCCGTACTCCCAAACGGACCCCTCGCTGCCATTACTGCAGCAGGAGGTCGACCGCTGCTCGTCCCGTACCCAGTCGAAGGCCGTCGATGCCTCCCGATCGTACCACCGATTATTGGCAGCAACGCACCACCCGTACTGCACCGTCATTCGTGGCACAGCGCACGCTCTTGTGGATCCAGGATCGTCGTCGCCCTCCGGTGCGTGTGTGACAATGGCTGGCTCTGGCTCGCAGACAACAGTGAGTGCGCTGGCGGCGAATGCACCGTTTACCGTCGGCCTTCGGAATCCATAGTGGCAAGCAGCAACGTTGTTCTGGTTGAATACATCCACTGCGTGCGTCCGCTTCTCCGCCTCCGTATCCGTCGTAACCTTGTTGAGCGGTACATCTCCCACGAACGTCGTCCGCTTCCCAATACTCCCTTGCCCTCGCTTCCCATCATCCACACCACGCCCGTGACTACCACTGCCTGACAATGTCCCAAACCGCTTGACGAGTATGGCGCCCGTTGACAGCGGCGCATCATGTTGTTGCTGCGTGAAACCCCGATCGTCCTCGACCCAGCCACCTTTTCCTTGATCACCGAAAACTCGCCAACCTCTGGACCAGCCGTATGCAGGATCGGCATCTCCTCCAAGCTCGTGCACCGGCTTCTCCGGTCCCATCCAAATACCCCGCCCAACCCATGCAAAACGGTCGGACCTTAGCTGAGACTGTGACTACGACGTGGGGGGTGCACGAGGCATGGTAATGGTAGTGTGCGTCGTCGGAATGGCTAAGAGGTCCACGTGGTTCGTCTGAGGCGGGTGCGGCAGCCCAACGTCGCGCGCACTGGGTTGCCCATGAAACGTAGATGTCGTCGGAGACGCCGAGGCGGGTGCCGCATCATAAGACGTGCTAGAGTAGTGCGACGTCTCTGCCGCTGGCGAACGAGGAAGAGGTATGCTGCCATCGGTCTTGACGAAGGCGGGTGCGGCTAATTGTTGCGGTTCGCACTTGTTAGGTTGTGGATGCACCTTGCGATATGCATTCAGAGTGAGCGCTTCGTCCACGGTGGGTGTGCTGGGAACGGTGCCGGACTGGATAGATATCTGGGAACTGGCAAAGTGACCGGAGCCGTATACGCGTAGTACATGGACACAAATGGATGGAACCCAGGCATATCCGGCAGGTGCCTTGCGCTTCTTACGGGTAGCGGACAGCGTCTGCTGGGTCTGGTCAATCTGGTCAACGACTTGCTTTGGAAGGGCGGTGGGGACGGCCTCCTCGGTCATTTCGACGTCCGCGCCGTTGGCCGGTGTAGGCTGCATGCCCATACTGGCCTGCACGTTAGTCAGAGCCCTTGTATGCGAGCGTTAGGAGGCGGAGCGGCGAAAAAGGGCGGAGGACGTACTCTCTGGCAGCATCGCGTTCTCGAATGAGACGGGCGACGACGCGGCTAGCGGCATCCTGCACATAGAGGGCATAACTGAGCTCTTGGCGGGTGTTGTTATACTGCTGCTTGAGGGCAAAGGTCTCGAGGACAAGCGCGTCCCACTCGTTTTGGAGGGTATGGAGGATGGAGGGAATGGAGGTCGCGGTGGGGGGTCTCGGTGGCACGGCCTTTGGGTCTGGGAGGGGGGTCAGTGTATGCGTGGAAGAGGTGAAGAGGTGAAGACGGACTGGGCTTGACGGCGAGGAGGTCGGACTCGTCGAGCTTTTCGCCGGTGAGAGGGTCTTTGCCGTTGTCGTTGATGTACTTGAGGATGAGACGGCGCTCGTAGACGTGTCCGGACTTTGTGGACGCGACGGGGTCCTGCGGAGGTTCACCGGAGATGGCACAGAAAAACATGTCGCGCTCGTCGTCGTTCAAGACGCGTAGTGTTTTGTTGTTGCGTGTTTGTAGCGAGATACTTTACTTATATTGACTTCGATGGCAGACTCGAGAAAACAACAGCTCGTTCCTCGCCTTTGTCGATTTCCTCAACGAGGCCATCAGCGACGGCACCATCAAGGACGACGACAAGGAGGGTCTCGAGGTCGCCAGTGCGTTCTTCGTCTGAATCCGTGGGGTCGCGGGCATCAGCGAGCAAGAGATACGATTGAGAGTTATGTGGTGAGTGGGACGGTGTGATGGGTGGTGAAGAGGCGGGCGAGAACAACTTCCGACGATAAAAGTCGAATCCTGAGAACCGCTTGGATTTCTTGGACGGTGTGAGGCCATCTTTGTGAAAGCTGGACGAAGAACCGTCAAGGAGATGGCGAGAGATGTGTTGGAAAGGGATTCACCCCTGCGAGCAGCGTGTCGACCTCGTTTCCGGTCCCAAGCGGTGATGACACGGATGTATGCTTCGGACTCGAGAACCGCGACTAGCTTGCGCTCAATCTCTTCTAGAGCCAAATTTGAATCCCTTCATGCCTCGGATGACTTACCGATCCAGGTCGTCGACACGGTAAGGTTCGTGATGGACGAGATGAGAGTCGGGCAGGCCACTGAATCCACAAACCATTCCATGGCTTCCGTCAGAGGCACGTGCGGCAGAATTGGTGACCACTATCCAGAATAGCAAGTACCTGCACTCTGTTCACGGAATTAGAAATATCCGACGCGCCAAGGACATTGGTTGGACGCACCGCGCTCAGCCAGATAGTGCTCGATGAAACCACGTTTGATCTTGGCGTGCAATGCATACTCTGATCGTCAAGCGGGACCCTGCCACAAATAAGGACGTGGCATAACATCGACTTCCGGGCCAACATAGACTTTTGCGTTCAATAATTGGGGTGCTGCAAAGTACAACAAGCCGCAGAAGGTAGACAGACGTTTGGCGGGGTCATGCAGATTGGAGAGACCAAAGTCAATAATCTTGATGCTTCCGGGAGTATACTTTTGATTTTGAGATGTGACAGAGGGTTGGACGTGGAGATGCTGGCAAGAGACAACATAGACACGTTCGCGGAGTCGACCGTGGCTGATGACGTATGTAGTAATCGAGCCAGAAGTACTATAACTTACTTAAATTCACGTCCAAATATGTTACAGGTAGATACCTGGCCTACTGGATCCCCCCGTAGCCACCCGGACCCCCCTCGGACCTCCCCCCTTTGCCTTAAATGAAAGAAGGTCCACCAATGATCTGACATGATCACAAACGACTCCACCGCATCAGTTATCTCCTCAAAGTCGTAGTAAGGAATCAACTAGTCATAAGTGTCAAAAAAAACTTGACACTTGCCTCCTTGTTGAACATGCCTCGTGTAAGAAGTAGATGTTTGATGCGAGACAAACCTGACATTGACGTAAGATATTGATATTCTACCGCAAAGTTTGACTGGATGTGATTATCATACGCTTGTTCCATAAGAGCGAGTTTCTTGCGCTGCAACAAATTGAGTCGTCCTTGAATCGAGTGAGCCTCCGGCTTCTGGAGGGCTAGGATCAAGTGTGGTATCATGCTTGTAGGAAGCGTTGGGCTATTTCACGACGTGAGACGCAACCCTAACTCGAGAGGGATTGACTTAGTACGGGAGTTGGTGCAAACTTCCGACTTTCTGACCAATGAACGGTCGCGGTGTATATGACAACGGTCGCTTCGGTATTGATGTGAGGGACCATCCTTGAGGTAAAGACCTAGTTCATTCTCAGAGCGGCAACAAGCACGATGCAGAGACCACTCACAAGTAAGTCGACCGAAATTATTCTTTACAACTGCCTTGTCGACTGTGGCACCACGCCGGATGCGACACCGACCATGTTCCCCCATCTCCAATGCACACGGCTGAGTTCTGTATGATTGAGCAACCACTCTGGCTCTACATGCGAAAGTCGCGGCCACGGAACGTATGCTGGGCATGGATACAGATATGACAATCATTGTCAGAACAGGGCTGAAAGCAAAATATGGTACTGTGTGTGCGTTAGTCATGGTCGAGTAATGAATTGACACGTGGAATCGTACATACCTGATACCGATGGGTCCCGTAGCTTTTGGTGTTTGCAACACACCATATCATATCGCTTTAGTAAATTTGTGTTGATTATGTGACCGGGGAGAGTAGGGGCGAGTTGTGATGATTGTACCATCGTCAGACCCACCACTCTGAGAAAAAGCGACACTGAACTTTGGTGTTAGTATGCATGCTGTACCGTCTTTCATGTGTTGTTTCGAATATTTGGGGTCCAGGGCCGCCCGGAGGGCCTTGCTAATAGGAAGAATGAAGACAAAAAACTTGACCGTAGAAAATCTAGCGGAATGTAGTGAAGTTCGTCTGCGCTATACATTGATACGACTCGGACGACCTACGTCTGTTGGGGAGCTATTTGACTGATGATCGTCGAATCATAAGCTCAGTTTAGCTCATTCGCTCCGCTTACGGTCCATTTCTGGGCTTCAAGATGTGAGTCAACGAGGACAATACAAGGACAGTGACAATGTTGGGCGGCTCAATATTCGAAAAGCTAAAACAACCAAATCACCAGGTTGACTCTCAACATGAATCAAAGCTGCTTACAATGCAAATGCGAGGATCGTGTGCCTAAACCAATCCAAGAATTCAATCACAAGGTAGGAAAACGCAAGGAAAACGCTGACACAGATGTACAACGACAGGGAGAGTGACCATGGCTCAGTCTAGAAGCATTCGACCTTGCAGCGTGGATCGCGGTTGTGGTGAGCGACACTACGGAAATACGTGCATATACATCAAAGATGTTCACACAGAAGAACAAAAACCTACGAGCACCACCAATCACCCATATTCTTGATGCTATCGTAGGATAATAGCAGTCGGCATTCCTGGGACCTTTCAAAGAAGGTTTGCTTTCCAAAACCTTGGTCATGCGTACTCGTCTCATCAACTGCCAGTGTAGACAGATCAGCCGTCGAGAAACGTGATAGGACGACGAACTGACCTTGTACTTGTAGCCGTACATACCAGTGAGGGCAACAAAGATGTATGGCAAGGCGTCAGCAAGTTGGAAAACATCGAGGTTGGCGAGGCGAAATTGGATCAACAATATAAGCTTGGTAAGCCACAAGGATTTCACAAGGCATTTCCAAATCGAGCCTAAGACAAAACGTGGGACCGCGAAGAGGTCGGACACACTCGCCACGTTGAGGTGTCGACCTGCGAGTAACAGTACAAACGGGAATCACGTCGAGGTCCGAGGAAGGCATCATGATAGTTAAAAAAACACTTCGTCTCCAAGGAGGACAATAACGGACCAACACGTCGTGATCAAAGGTTCCATTGCTCAGACAAACCACTGCATGATTATGGTCAAGATGGAAGGGACCGTGAATTCACCTTCTAAGAATCTAAAACGGGATACAGAGTAAAGGTAACGACTTATGCACGCGGAGATGGCGGCATATCGAGGGGTTTTAAAATCTAGGTACGTAAGGAGGGTGCTATGTTCAAACGGGGAGCGCTTCTGACACTTGGAAAACGAAGTTGGGGCTAGACGGTCACCGGGCACTTTCAATGATGGAACGTGTTTCGTCAACGTTCATATTCCAAAGCACGCCGCGAAGACTTTAGACCGGCAGCGTAGTTGGATAGGGCCGAGCTGCCGTACGCTGAGCACGCGCTCGAGTCCTGCCCTCTCGTAGTGCGGCCGATGCGTGTAGCAGTTTCCCCGTACAGTTGTTTTACGTCTTTCAAGTACGTGTGTGTTGCGGCTGAGCCACTCTCGGATCGCATCTCTGTATTTCACGATGATTTTGCTTGGTGATAGTGAAAACGGTGTGCACGCTCACGTCCCATGTGAAGCCCATGTAGTCTACAGATGGGGCGAAAGGTTGATCCTTGGACTTCTCCCATGGTATTCCTAACCGAATAGATATTTTGTCCTTGTCATCGAGGGAGGTCCGGGGAGACGTGTGTGAGACTTTGGTCCTGAATGGGATTACCTCCGGGTTACCGTATCTGAGAGATTTCTGCTGGTGGACGAAAGTCTGCCGCCCGCTTGTTTCATTGGGCCTGTATTTTCGATGTCCTGCTTCCACGAGGCGCTGCTGCAGGGTGTTGTAGTCAGCACGGTGAATGAGTTTTACCCAAAAGAAAATATGGTCGTTGACCCATTTGTCGATGGGATCACTTCCTTCTGATCGGAAGCTACTGCGTCGGCTCTTGACCGTATCCCTGAGATAGGCGCGCGATAAGAAGTGCGACCGTGTGGTGGGGAAATGATCTGAGGTAATGAGTTGATGGAGGGAGAGCCTCGGGGAATGATGGGAGGGCGTTAGAAGGAATGAGAAGGTTTGGAATAATTCAAGGTTTGGGGACGATGGAAACGGGGGAAGAATGGAAATCCGATTAGTGAGATGAGATTAGGGGATGGTCCGATATATCTGTTTTTGCTTAGTTCCTTATGGACTGTCTTATCAAACTCGTATATTAGGGGGAGGGGAAGGTGGTAGATGACGGGATAATCTATGATGAAACCTTCGCGAAGTCCTATCGGCACGTTCCGGAAACGAGAAAGTAGGCGTGCATCCCGCGTTGCCGTCTGCCGTTCGTTTTGCATGGTGTCGTCATTGGAACGTTTCTGAGCCCTGGGACACAGATGAATGTTGTGGGTCTTAGAGCCGAACCCTGAACAGATGTGGAGTAGGGGATGAGATTCATTGCAGCCTCCTTCTTTTCTGCGAGGAGGCTTCCGCCTTGCCTTTCCGCAAAGGTCTTCTGGTCCCACGTGCGGGGGGCGATGTGGCGCGCGATGTCATGGCGGTGCCTGCCGAGGAACACCGCGAAAGGAGCACGGTATCTTAGATGGCAAAATCTTGCCAAGGGCCTGATGGCGGGGAAGCAGGGCGCTTCGAGCCCCTCGCAGATTTCTAATTGTTGGAAATTGCTGACGTCTGTAGATAGCCGGGGTTCGAAGGACGCCCTAGCAACGACTTACTCGTGACGAAAGCGACTTCGATCACATTGAAACTTCTAAGCAAGGGGCAAATATCAGCTCAGCCGTCACCAATGTGATGTCGATTTAGTCCTACGCACGGAGCGAATACTTCGGAGGTGTTAATTTGTATTTGAACAGGACGGAGGCCACGCCAAGTCCGATGGCCGCATATCCGAATGATAGTGGAATAGGCAGTCTCGAAGATGACACAGTAACGGCGATGGCTCCTATATATTCTTCGTCATGCAGGGTCAGGCGGAAAAAGGAAGAGACAATAACAACAAAATGTCACTCGACCGGTACGCGCTACGCTTGGACATCGGGAATCAGGAAACCGAGAGACTGTTGACGCAAGAATCTCCCAACCAGAACTCTATACATACGTCGGCGGACATGAATATGGACATGATTGCCCCGCACAGTTGCGCATAGAAGACGACTCTTGGTGACGATCGAAGCAGATGCGTCTTGACCGAGGCTGGGGACGGTATATATCAGAATCGCCAAAACACATTGGACGAATTCGAACATGAATGCGGCTGCTCCGCAGCGCCTGTTGCAGATGCCAGTCAATCACAACCCATCATTTCGATGATGTTAAGAGCACTCACCGAGCGCCAGCATGCCCAAGAGCGAGTTGAGAAATTCATTCTTCTTTTGAGAGTAATAGTCGCCTTTCACAACGCCGCCAAACACAAATTGCGATACATTCCCTGATTTTTTATTGTCAGGTCAGGATCATGTCCCACGAACGAAATTGAGCTGACCGATTGCATTTATTGGTGCAGTGTTCGTCCGTGCGCAGCTCTCGGTTGCAAGAAGCTAGGTAAGAGCTCAAAGACAACAACTACTTAGCCATCAGATGAGCCAACGACATTCTCAAGAAGTCGATCACTCACCGAGCAATATGACGCCAACGTTGCGATCAAACTAAACACTCGTGACGATACAGCTTACTACGTCACTCGCGAGGAGAACGGAGCTCCATATTCACACAGGCACACATTCGTCCTCCAAAACGGGGTCAGACCCCTTGTCTTCTTTCGTTCGATTGGTGTTGGGGGAGTTTCTGGAGTTTCTAAGCTACACTCTGCGCTATACCACAGAGAGCGATGTAGAGCGACTTTGAGTTGCATGCAACCTCTATGACGCTCGTGCGAAGCAATATGAGCGTACCCAGCCAAACCCACCTCTCGTTGAACAGACCAAATGGAAAGTGTACCAACCAGTATCTCGGTGAAGGGTCATTGATCGGATCAGAGAGCGTCCTGTTAAGGCATGAGGATCAGATAGGTTGGTGTCTATCAAATGAACGGCCTACATGGAAAAGTAGTCCAAGTATCCCGACATGCTCTGATCAGCGAGGACACCGGATATCTAGCTGTCAAAATGTCAACTGGTCAACGTAACAGTAGAGGCTGTCAGCTCATACAGGGAATCGTTTATGAGACGAATGGCCTCGTCATCCCAAAAATCCCAAGAATCTCCCCAAGTTCATCGTCTTGCGCGGAAGACTGACCTTTGCGAATCATCGAGTAGGCTGATATATATATTTATGAGTATCATCTCCAGTACACGATCGATTTTATTGCAACTTGGCAAACATGTCCCTCACGTCAAAAGCTCCACGAGCACCGTCTTTCGCTACGGACCAAAACAACCAGCTTCAGAACCGTTGGATTTGTTCGGCACTTTGTGAATCTCACCTTCTCCTTGTTCCCGAACTGAACGGCTTCAGGCACCGGCTGCGGTCTCACCTTGAACAACTTCTCGAGGTTCAGAACCGTCGGTCAATTCTTCTGGTCGCACTTGGCCACCTCGGAGGCTAGGTCTACCAGACCCTGAATATTCAGTTGAGTAACGACCCTCGGCGAGGAAAATGACACGTACCTACTACATGTGGAAATACACCACCGACCACTGAGCCACACCCAGCGGGTATTGACGGAGATGACGACGACCTCCACCTCACACACCTGTTGACAAAACGATTGTCATGGTACAGAACGCCCCCTTCGTGCAGCCGACAAAGGCTTTCGATGACGACTTTTGAGAGCGTCTGAACCGCGTGTAAGCAAAGAGGGACAACAATGGCATTGCCTGCTTACCGAGTTTTTCATAAACGCGACGCGATCCCAATCAGAACTGGCTCCTGGACGTCCAAGCCGATTCGTAATCAGTGAGTGGTGGCTGCGAGATCTCCGTCTCAGAAAAAGACGCACCTGTTTTTTGCAATCCACGACCTTTCCCAAGAATACGTCCCTGCTGAGATCGCGAGGCGTCTTGCCCTCCTGCTTGAACAGTTGACGTTTCACGACCGATTGCGTCGATATACCCACATGATCGAACTCCGGAATAAATAGCGTTGTTTGCACAACATGCGATTACTGCAACGTGCGTGAGCAAGACGCTGAGGAAAAGGGAAGCGGGGGCTTACTAGTGTGTTGACCCGTCCTGGTGAGTGCATGACCGATGTGCAGACTTCCGGTGACGTTGGGCTGGGGAGCGGGATGACGAATGTTCCTTCGGACTTGGGCAAGCTATCCGGGGGTACCACGCAGCCTCTATGGGCTGTGGTTTTTACCCCGCTGCCATCTGCTGGGACATGTCTGGGGTGCGTGAGCGCGCGAACAGTGAGGTGGGAGAGCCACAGACCTTTCTTGTCTCCCTTGGGCGTCGTGTTCACGAAGTGGACACGGTGGTCTGCTTGAGCTGAACGGTGAGTTTTGCCTCTTCTTCGATCCGTTTTACCTCCTTTTGCCAGTGGCACAAGTTGGAGTCGTGAGAATTGTGTAGATGGAAGGAACGACTGTGGGAAACGAATACAACGGGACTCCTGCTCGGTTCAGCGAACTGGCGTCCCTAATACGCCTGACCCTTTTCTATAAAAAATAGAGCAAATGTCCGATTTACCGATCTCAGCTCGGGTGGGCGCTTCATGCAAGCGAGAGATAATCGGCGTGTGCACTGGACTTGTCATGGCGTCTGGTTTTAGTACGATCGACATCGAACGTATCGAGGCATCTCAGTATGTTAGCGGTGAGTACTACTACCAGGTAACCGAGTTCGAGCGAGATCTATCATATCAGAGCTTCGTTCCCTTTTGCTTCCTTTCTTTTGACATACATTTTCCGACCTGTGCGCTGTCGGTTTGGTTGTACGTGCTTCTTCTCCAACGTCCAAATGTCATCTCTGAAGTCCGTCCGTCCGGTCTTCGTTTCTTTCACGCCAACCTCTGTTCGTGCGACACCAGATCCTGCTGTGGGACCAGATCCTCACCTTCCCGGACGAAGTGCGGTTCATATGGAAAGCGCAACTGTCGATTCCAAAGGTCCTGTTAATGTTCAATATGGTCCCGTTTGCAATGATCGTTCAGGCGCACGGTGAGCAATCCTTTCGCGAAGTCGTCTTCTTCTGTTTGCCTCTGATTGTGGTCGTCTCGATAGAGTTGAGCGTGATCACGCCGTACCTGTCTTGAGTACCGCTCCACTTTGTTCCATATATAGAGTCTGGGGTTGATTAGCGATAGTTGTGAGTTGTAGCCATGGAGCGATGCCCCCACCGTCTGATCACTTCACTGCAGCTGCAAGGTATGGTACGCTATCGGGTATCCGTCGGTATGCTATCCATCCTGACCAGCAATTGTGAGCTCCTTCTCTATCACAATATCCCTGTCGAGTATCATATCAAAACGCCACACGCCAGTACTCCGACTATGGGTACTCTGGGATCGCAACCCACGACTGATGTTGAGCACGTTCACGTTCTATATCGTTACACAGCTCGTCTCGTTGAGTTTGGCGGGGTATGTTATATACGACATGCTGCGTGCGTACCGCCGATCGTCTTGGGGTTTGAAATGTTCTCTGATCGTTCGTTCGATGCCTAGCGGCGTTATTCTTTGACCGCATCCTCCGCATCTGCATACCGATTTCCAAACCGAAGCTCGTGTTGCTGTGGTATCCCGATGTACGTATCAGCCTTGTGTCTGTCGAATCGTTGGACTGACGTCATTCACGCCTTCTACCAATGTTCATTCTCTTCCTGCCCCCCTTTTAGTTCGTGTTCGAACTCATCTAGGCTCGAACTCATATTCGGACCATATTTCTGCGACGTGTTCTTGTAGGTCGAGTTCATCTTTTGGGTGTCTTGTGCGTGTCTCTTGTGGTGTAGATCATGGCGCGAGTTGACATGGCATGCACTGCTTCATATGGAGCGTCTCCAATATCACGCTCACCCGCCTCATTATGAACTTGCGCCGCGAATCGGACCGGATATGCAATAACAAAAACAACAAAAATGCGGTATCGGACGATGAATCTGACGTTGACGCCATGGACAGCACTGAACTGCCCGTGTTAATACACGAATGCAGTGGATACTCGGAGTCGGATCTGCCGCCACTGGAGTCTGGTGGTTCAGTATACCTGCCAAGAGACGTTTTAATAGTACCACTGGTGAGCATGTCGACAATGTCATTAAAAGAGAATAGAATTTGAATGGTTCGACGTTCCTCAAGTCACCATGTCTATCAAAGGTGATGAAAAAAGGACCATTGAAATTGATGGTGACCCAGACACGAGCGACGATACAGGTGGACCCTCTCCCCGCATCGTCACGGTTGACGAAAGGGACGCAAACCTGATCAAAATCGATCATCCGGGTATGGTATTTCCGGTCGCATTTCTCGCTGGCGGGAAGGAGGTCGTGAGCGGTGGAATGGAAGGCAATATTCGACGATGGCGAGTGGAAGATGGTATGGAGGTAGGAATCCCAATGGATGCTGGAAGCTCCGTGTACGATCTCGTCGTGTCACGAGACGACAAATGGATTGTGGCTGGGACGAGGAGCGGTCAAGTTGTGGTGTGGAATACGACGAGCTTCGAGAAAGAAAACGAATTCAAAGCAAACAATGGGACGGTGAACGTGGTGGATATCTCAACCGACGGGACGAAAATCGTGGCTGGATCGTTGGACAGGACAGTCAGCGTCTGGTCATTGCCAACGTGGGAACGACTGTTCCCCTTGGAACACGACAGATCATTGCGCGACATACCTTGATTGAGCACAAACTGCAAAGAGGTTTTCTCAGCAAATATTGTAAGTGAATCTCCTGCAGGCTTCTTCAACTTTGCGTCACCAAGTTTTTCACTCAAATGCCCGGTTGACAACGCCACGCACGACTTGCCAAACGAGGGACAGCGTTCGGCAAGGATATTCAAGATTCCATATAACTTGGCAGAGACCTACAATAGGCAACGGTTCAGTGGAACATAAACCCCGGGAGTAGAAGAGAAAAATACTTGGAAATTCGCCCTCACGACGACCTCTGCATCTACCTCTTCCACTACGCCTTCAAGCCAAGTGGACATCTCTTCGCATGCTGCGAGCCTTGCTTTCCAATTTGCGTCTCCGAGCCCCTCCAGAACAGATCCAGGTATTAGGCTAGCAGCGAGTGCCTCGGCATCCTCCGGGGTGTGCTTGTATTTGAACGTATCAAGAGTACCAGGGGCAACGGGTGGTGGTTTTGCACCCTTGGCAGGGGCAACCGGGACCGCTTTCTTCACCGCTGGCGAAATAGTTACGGACTTCTGCGCTACATCGGCAGCCGCATCACCATTGGTATGTGCGCCTTTCTTCGCCTGAAATAAGAAATCATGTCAGTGTCCAACCATTCATACACCGAAAAAGACTAACCAAAAGTCTGGCGGGTGGCTTCCCCAGGTCCTCGGCGGGTGGGTCAGAAAGCACCTGAGCCGTTCCCTTCACAGGGGGCTTCTTCTTAGGAGGCTCTTTTGCGGCCGGTTGTGGCTTCGGTGGCCCTCCAGATCCGGTCTTGCACTTCACTGTGGCCTTTTCGTAGGCTTCTTTAACCTTGGCCTTCCGCACATCTGCCAGCCCATCCATGATAGCATTGAGTGGCCGTTCCCCGACCATCTTCATCAAGGTCCCTAAGCATACAGCAGCCTCATTGCGAGCACCTTCGAAACTATCTTCGAGAAGAAC
>JBBPOT010000218.1:0-13615 GCA_038091595.1 Leccinum subatratum | reverse complement strand
TGCCACCGTCTCCGTCCGTCTCTGTCGTTGTGTTGTGAGGGAGTGAGATGAACTTGAAGGGGCGGGGCGAATTTCCATAATGTCCCAAAATGGAAATGGGGCGAATGTCCCGAAAACAGCCGAGGGGCGAAATCCTGGGATCTCAGACTTTTTGAAGTCACGAGACGGCTGGGGAATTCTCACTAAGGACGAAAATTTTGGGTGGCCATGTTGTGTGCCACCCCCAGGGTGGGATTTTCCGAACTCCCACGCCAGACCCTGGGGAGCTTCCGGCTCGCCTGTCGGCTCGCGGAACCTGGGAAAGACCAATCTTCCCCAAAATGGTCGGGACCAATGCGTGGGAATCTGGACCAATGCGTGGGATTCCTGGGTGCGGCGAAGCTGCCCTTGGTCGGTCGTTCGGTCGTTGCTGACCACCTTGGAATGGCAAAGCTGCCCTCTCTACCAACTACTAGGCTGGGCACTGGATTTGCAATGGGGTCATCCTATTGCAATGAAGGTTCCTACCCAGTGCCCTGAATTTCGTTCGGGGTCATCCCGTTCGCATGGAGGGTCAACACTGGGCCGCCACATTTCCAGGACCTTTCTTGAATTTCCAACAAAACGAAGAACTATGGTGCTGCCAACCGCAGCCATTCAAAAGAGTACACACATTCAGAAACAAACAGTCACTGGGCAAGGCTGGTGGGAGAAAACCAGACTAAGAGAAGGTTCAGTCAACTCAAGACCGTGTACGACCCTTGCTCGGGACAGTGCACATGATGGACAAACAACTTGAAGGAGGCAAGATGAACATGCAGTTTAAAGCCGGCGAAAATTCTTGACATGGCAATACTGCTACCCCGACCGTGTCGCCCTTCCAGATTCGGGTAAGTTCAAACTTCAAGTTGCTATCAGGGTTTTTGGGTTCAAGCTGGAAGCTTGGATATGCTTGAAAATAATCAACGCCCTCATCAAGGCTGGATGTGAACTGGGGCCTGCAACCTCGTTGGTGGAACACTGTTTCACATCACAGCCAGGGAAAGGCATGTCTCGATCATGGTGCGGTTTGCCTATCTCATCTTGAAGCAGCCATGATCATCAAACTACCCAATGTGGGGAAAAGTAGAATGAACGTATGCTCCGCGTGGCCGTTTTCTGCGTACTACGATACGAGCATGTTTTCCCAGCGAAACGGCTCTCACGATTCATGGCCGGCGATGGACCTAGAGGGTTTCTCAAAGTGGGTCGCCACGGAGTAGATTTGTCGTGCCATACGTCACGACCGTCACGAAATGCTCGAAGCTCAAACTGGGCGTTCGTTGTTCAAAGGGCAGAAGTAGGCTCCAGGATTGTGTCCTGCCTTGAATCTAGACTCAGGCGACTACGGTCTTCTGTGCCAGAGACGACGCTGTCTATCTCGTTCGACTCGCACTCGCTCACAGCAACAAAGTCGGACGACGCCTCGGAACTTCTCGCGCACCTCTTGTCGAGCAGCTTTGACATGGACGCACTTTCTGATTTCGACCTAATGACCGGTCCAACGGGATACGAGTTCCCTCTCCTCACTAATGCTTCCCAGCTATCCCTCTCGGACGCGGACGTCCTCGTAGTTCTTTCGTGGGGCATATTAAGTGACGAAATACCCATACTCCGTCACTTGCGTATCAGAAGCGTGATAGTCTTCATGTGTGCCTCGGTCGACTTCAAACGTTCGGCGTCGTTAACAAAGTCGAAGGCGTCACTCATCATGCCCGCTCTTCCCCGCAGTTGCGCCCGGACAACCGAGTTTGAACCTACATCACGCGTCTGCGCTGTACGACCTCGCAGACCGCCTCTCTGACAACCTCGGTCCGTTCGTGGGCGTGCACTGGAGGATGTAGATAGACTGCCCGTGCAGAACCTGGCGTGGTGCGCGGCCTCGCTCGTGAGCACGCTGCATGCACTCCTCCAGGACGACGGACGAGCAATACCGTAATCCCCACTTGAGGCACGCGTGGCTCGCGACGTACTATCCTCGCCCTCGCCCTCTCAATCTCGAGATGTCCGTCTCCGTCTCGGTTCGTTCCTGGGCCACGAGGACGGAAGATATCAGCGGACTCCCGATATCAATACCACCGACACCGACACCGACACCATTTCCGATACCAAGGTCCCCGCGGCCCGCTTTGCACGACAGCCCACATGGAACAAATCGCACCCTCCTTGCTGACGCCTCATCTTCTGAATATGACGATGCGATCGAAATGCTCGTCGAGGCGTTTTGGTCCGGAGGAGACCTGAAGTTGTGGATGTTGACAGACCGACCTCGCAGAGCAGTTGCGCCGCCGTACGTCGAAGGTAGGTTGGATCTCAACGCTGATCATAGCGACGGCAGAGCGAAGTCGTTGGACGATCCTGGGGTACTCGGGATACTCGACATGCTAGTGATCGTGCAGGCCAGAGTGTATGTTAGTAGTTGGACGGACTGCAGCAAGAGCAGGTTCGTGCCGCTTACTCTCTCTCTTTTCTAGTTCCCGATATACGATGGCTTTGTCTAGCTCTCTCAAAACAGATCATCGAAGCACGTAGAGAGAGGTTTGAAGCAGGACGGGACAAGGGCGCTGTCCGCAATGTAGTTGAATATTTTTGTCGTGGTAATAGAAGGCCCCACCACGCCACACACATATATACGAAAACCGATAGGCACATAATAATATGCGACTCATACACACGCGTTTTTCGAGGGACGGTGAATGAAGAAAAAAAAGTACTTACAGCGAAGCCCCTCATCACCCTGGCCAACACGGCAAAGGACGTCCTGTACTCGCCAGGCGCACCACCTTCTTTTCTCCGGTAGCCTTCCTTGTCGCAGCAAGGCGCCGCATTCGCCAGCGCCAGGGTGAATGGTAGCCTGACGTGGAGCACGAGCCGCACGCTTGTGCATGGCGGGAACGATCTCGTTCGGGAGGTGCAACCTAATGTGATCGCACGGTAAGCAAGCACCACCAGCCTTGATGAGTTAGACGACGTATGCCGGAGGTACTCCACACCTTCGGGGGTGAGCACTTAATAGTACCACTGCTATGAAAATTGGGTCTCGACGAGCCCCTTGGAGGTCAGGCTCTGCATCACCTCGATGACTTCGAGGTTGGTCACGTCCAGATCTTCATGCTTGGACGCGTTAAAGTCTTTCTTGGCGACGAGAACGCCCTCTGTTGTGTATTGGAGCATATAGTCATCGATCCATTCGAATTCGAAGTTCGTGCGTGCGTGCGCATGGGAATTCGGGAGTCATATGAACACCGAGGTTGTGTACGATGGGGAGAAAGAGAACAAAGTCAGCGTAACAGGCCAACGCACCCTTGAAGAGATTCTCGTAAATGATGCGTCGGTTCCGTTTGGAAATGAGCATGTTGACGGAAGCTTTGCGTGATTCAGCAAGTGTGAGTTCAACAGGACGGGAAGAACACACCTGCGAGGAAGATTTACACTTGGAACGAGGTCGGAGGAGGCGGGGTCGCACCGTTTTTTTTTTGACTGCAAGAGAGATAAACAACGACATCCATGCATACTACAACAGTCATTCAGCATCCCGCAACGATTCCAGCTCGCCACAGTTATCCATAATGGTGTAGAAGGTCGAATAAATGGTACTTACGGTAGTTTTGAACGGCGAGAGGAGCCTTGAAACCAGTCTTGACGTCGAGCGGGTCAACGAACATGATCCACCACCCACAGTAGAAGCCTGCTGGGGCTCACTCCATTGCTAGATTTTTCGATGCGAAAAAGCGGCAACCGTAGTACATCGTCGGCTTTTCCCGAGTATCTTATGGTAGTACATCATAAACGACCAAGTCCAAGTCGAGCTGCCGAGCTTTCGCACGTCCTCTATCCTCGGGACCCTCACTCACTACTAGCAGCAGCGCCTCAGGTGAGCCGTGTCCATGAGAAAAGACGTTGCTGTCGTCTCCGAGTCCGATGCTGAAATCCATCATCAAAAAAGTTGTTCTGAACTTGAAACAATGCCTGGAACGACTTTACCGCCTTTCCCGAACAACGTCCCTACCCACCCACTGGTGGTCATCGACTTTGACCTTCCCAATGCCGGCGACCCATCCGAGATTGACCGTCTCTGGCAGGCCGCGACATCCATCGGGTTTTGGTAGTAAGTAGTAACAAAACTACCTGAGACAGGCAGTGCATAACGATGTCTTGATCGTCATTTTCTTAGCTTGCAGAACCACGGCGCAGATAAAGAAGTCGACGGCATGTTCGACCTTGGCGCCGAGGTCATGGGTCCTCCCCCTTGAGGAGAAGATGAAGTTTGAGCAGACCGACGGAGGGCCGTGGTTTGGGTTTGTCCATCGTCATCCATGGGGACCTTCACGTTAAGGTGACCAACCCACCCACTTGTTTCAGATATAGGAACACTGGCACGAACGCGGTGGACGCTACCCGGTGAGTCCTATTTCCTGCATTCTCGCAGCGGCGTTGGTTGCCTAACGCAGGGATTGTCTGCGAATTAGTAAGCCTGAGTACTTCAGTGTCTCCAAGGACGACGCGCTCGCATTTCCGGAGGTCGTGCACGCGGCGTGCTCAGCTCCGTCGATAGCTGCGATGCCGACTGTCTTGCGCCCGTTCGTCCGCAAGTCAGTGGAAGTCACATTCGAATCTTCAATGACAAGCTAGGTTTGCCCGAAAGCACGCTCGAGCGACTGCACTCGGATGAGGAGCTCAGCTTCAGTGCAGCTAACGTGATCAGGATGCAACCGACGCCCGAACAAGCGGTCGCAGACCAGCCGATGTTAGGCGCACACACTGACTTTGGTTCCTTAGTGAGCCGAATTTGCCTTTGATCATGATACGGATACGTGATATTCGTTGTCGGAATCTCGTCAGTCTGTTTTGCACAACAGGCTCAGCGGGTTGCAGGTCATGCCTCTTGGCCACACAGAGTGGTCCTATGTCAAGGTATGCTTTGTCTGAAGCAGATTTTTCAGGAAATACTCACATGCGACGATAAATGCACACAGACTCTTCCCGGCCATGCGATCTGCAACATTGGCGACGCCCTCGCCATCTTCAGCGGAGGTATCCTTCAGTCCAACGTGCATCGCGTAGTTCGGGCACCCGGCGATCAAGGCAAACATGAACGCTGGTCTATCGTGTTTTTCAATCGTCCGGGCAACTCGAAGGTGCTTCGGGCGTTCATAGAGGACAGTTCATTGATCTCGGACGCTGCACAAAAGCACCCCGATCATAACTTGAATACGGGCCAGGCTGCGGGTGAATGGTTCACGAGACGCACCAAGTACCTGAAAATCAAGAATAGGAAGGTCAGCACATCGAGAAAGTACAGTGTCGTGCCCATCTGACGTGGTTGGTGATCATCAGGGACCTGAGACGTGGGCGGCCAGCAGGGGCACACCATATTAGCAGTGTAATCAATGTGGACTGAAACACAAAATTATGACTTGCGCGTAACCTTGTCCATCCTTTATTTCCTGTAACACTGAATGGATGTTTCCGATAAGCACACGTTGATGCCAATGGAGAGGTTGAGATATACCTGTCCACCATATCATTCTGCCACTTTTGATATAGTGGGCCAGAGCAAAGAAGCAAAGGTGGGCGACTTCTGGGTGAGGGTGAGTTAGGTGTGAGTTAGGTACGTCATCACGTACAGGACGGTAACCGAGAACGAGAACGGGATAACGAGTCACGACGTACGAGGATGAGGTCTTGAGCAGGCGAGGGAGAGTGAGAGTGAGTCCGAGTCGACAACAGGCCAGAATCGCCGCGAGATGTGGAGGGAGAGGACGAGTGAGAGTGGGCGAGAGCGGTGAAGCATGCAGTGTGCGTCTGCGAGTAGACGACGAGGACGGGCGCATGAACACCTCGGAAGTTCTCGCGCACCTCTTGCCATCGAGCAGCTTTGACGTGGACGCACTGTCTGATTTCGACCTGATGACCGGAACAACAAGATACGAGTTCCCTCTCCTCACTAACGCTTCCCGCCTATCCCCGGGCCTCGCGGACGTCCTCGTTATCGACTACGACCTCCGTCACCCGCTCTTCCCTGCAGATGCGCCCAGACAACCGAGTTTGAACATGCATTACGCGTCTACGCTGTACGACCTCGCAGACAACCTCAGTCCGGGCGTGCACTGGAGGATGGAGATTGCCCGTGCAGAACCTGGCGTGCCTCGCTCGTGAGCACGCTGCATGCGCTCCTCCAGGATGACGAGCAATACCGTCATCCCTCACACTCTCGATCTCGATCTCGATCTCGGGCTCGGACTCGGTTCGTTCCTGGGCCACGAGGACGGAAGATATCAGCGGACAGCAGACTCTCGATATCAATACCACCGACACTTCTGACGCCTTATTTTCTGAATACGAAGATGCGATCGAGATGCTCGTCAAGGCGTTTCGGTCCGGAGGAAATCTCGAGTCGAGGATGTTCAGGGACTGAGCAGAGCAGTTGCGCTGCCGTACGTCGAAGGTAAGTTAGATCTCAACGCCGATCACAGCGACGGGGGAGCGAAGTCGTTGTAGGACAATCCTGGGGTACCTGGGATACTCGACAAGCTAGTGATCGCGCAGGTCAGAGTGTATGTCAGTGGTTCGACGGACCACAGGTTCGTGCCGCTTACTCTCTCTCTCTTTTCGAGTTCCCGACCTACTCTTTCTCAAACAAGATCATTGAAGTTCACAAAGAGACGTTTGAAGCAGAACGAGGCAAGGGCACTGTCCGCAATTACTTGAATATTAATATTTTGGTCAATGGTAATAGAAGGCCCTATGCGACACGCTCATACACCCGCGTTTTTTCGAGGGACGATGAATACAGAAAAAATGTACAGCGAGGCCCCCATCATTGTGCTGTGAATTTCACTTTTCAAGGACCACCCCGGCCAACAGCAGTAAAGGGGCCCCGTCTACACCATCCTCCTTTCTCCGGTAACTTTCATGGTCATCGCCTTCGGGTTGCCGGGCGCGGGGGGTGAGCCGCACGCTTGTGCGTGGCGGGAACGATCCTGTTGGGCAGGCGCCACCAAGCCTTGATGAATCATGAGGTGCTCCACATCTTTGGGGCCGAGCGCATAACGGTGCTATGAGAACTGAGCCTTGACGTGCCCTTTGGAGGTCAAGCTCTGCGTCGCCTTGATGACTTCGAAATTGAGCTCGTCCAGGTCTTCATGCTTGGGCGCGTTAAGGTCTTTCTTGGCGACGAGAACGTCCTCTGTTGCATATAGCCGTCAACCCATTCGAATTCGGTGTGCGTGTGTGCACATGGGCATTAGGGAGAGTCGTATAAACACTGTAGTTGTGTACGATGGGAGAAAGAGAACAAAGTCAGCATAACAGGTCAACGCACGGCTTGATGAGATTCTCGTAAATGATGCGTCGGTTCTGCTTGGAAATGAACATATTGACGGAAGCTTTGCGTGGAGAGAGTGAGCAAGTGTGAGCTCAACAGGACGGTGAAGAACACACCTGCGAGGAAGATTTAAAATTGGAACGAGGTTGGAGGAGTGAGGGTCGCACCGATGCTTTCGACTGCAAGAGAGATCAGATCGATCAACAACGACATCCGTACATACAGCAGTCATCCAGCATTCCAACACATCACAGTTGTCCATAATGGCGTAGAAGGTTGAATAATTACATGAATGGCACTTGCGGTACATAGTTTTGAACGGCGAGGAGCCTTGAAATTTGAAACTCGGAGTCTTGACCGTGACGTACAACGGATCAAAAAATTATTACGAACTTGAACTCAACTCGGATCCACCACGGTGCCACAGTTACGGAACGACTGTCTGTCTTCCCAATGTCTTCCCCTAATAAGGGCCTATGGGTGACTAACATGACCACAGAAGAAGCCTGTTATGGCTCACTCCATTGCTAGACTTTTTGATGGGAAAAAGCGGTTGGGGCTCCGAGTCGTATTGACTTCTCGAGTTCCTTGAACATCGCGCGGCGGAGTCACGACGCACCTCACGATTACCTATCCTAGCTTCGGTATTTAGGGTTAGTTAGGGTTTGTACTGCAACAAGTGTTGCTGCGCCACAATGCGGGCATAGTTGACGAGCGAGTTTGCATCGGACGTGATCCCTGCGACGCCGCCGATCACATTTCTAGTACGGATCGTAGGGATCAGTAAAAACAAAAAGGTGGGGCTGGTGCGCAAGGTACGTACGAGTTGAGCAAAAACATCTTTTCGCCGCTGCCGCCGTATCCGCCACTTTCCTTGGCGCTGGTGAGGTCGAGGAGTTTACCTGTGACGCGTTTTTCGGCCGCGAGTACGCCGAGGACGGTGCCCTGCGTGCGAAATGGCTTCCATGGCATATTCGACTATAGGGGATGATGTTCGTCGTGCTGGGCGCGCGGCAGGGTGGGATGGACGTACTCTGGTATAATCGGCCTATGGGGATGGAGGTGAGCTCGAAGGTGGTGCGATCGTGGAGGATGACGTACCCTCGGGCGAGAATATGGTCGTTCTGCCTGTAGATATGACCGTGTCGGCGGTGTGCGATCTAGAACGAGGAATTTATGTGTCGCACCGTCAGTCGGCGTTGCGCCCTCGTCACGTCGTCGTCTTCGACGAGGTCTGGCGGAGGGTGAGAGAGAGAGGGACAGAGAGAGAGAGGACGTACCCGTCGCCGCCGTTGCGCCCTCGTCACGTCGTCGTCGTCGCTGGTGTGTGTGCGTGTCGTCGACGTCGACGTTGCGGGTGAGGCAGTGCGGGGTCGTTGGAGGGGAAGGAAAAGGGGGACGAGTTGCCGTTGTGCGCAGCGTCTTGCTCATCTTGCGTTGGTGCGCATCCGAGTCCGTTGGGACACGCTGGGTGGAGAGGGAGAGGAAGAGAGGGAGAGGTGCGGACCATGAAACGCGCGGGAATTAGGTGTTGTACATATGTACAAATATATAGCCCGACACTATATAAGTCTACTGAGTACAATTTTGCACAGCATTCACGGCTTTCTCCCACTTTTATCAGTGAGTCTTTTCATGGCATTATATTTGCGTAACCATTATACCTATTTGTAATAAAACTAATGGCGCTCACAATTTGGAAAAAAAAAAAAACATTACATAATAATTATGACTTCTTTCATCGCGTTTGGGTCTCGTTTCAGCGCCGTTGTTTTTATTCGTTACTCGTGTCTTTGTACTTATAGGTCTTGGCAAGTTTTTGCTTACCTCGACTCTAATCTATTTCGAGCTTCGTGTAGTGGCACGCCACATAAAGCTCGTTTTTCATCTATTCACTCCTTATGCTGATGCGGTAATTAGAACCAAGTACTTTTGTATTGTTTCTGAATAGTACTTGATTAATGTACAAAGTCAGCTATTCTTACTAGCTGATAACATGGATTTTACCAAGACTTGGCTGGAGTATAAAGGTAGCTAGATACAAATTTCAAGTCAAGCCTGCTTTGTTGTGTAATTTTTTTTTCATGAGCGCCATTATTGAATTTTGCAAACTGCTATAGTTATTTATTACCATAGGCTGATTACAAGTTACTAGATCTTTTCAACAATGTCAAACATCAATGAAGCTTCTATGGGATTCGCTTCCTATGATGAAGATAATTTCATGGAGGTCGATAGTGTTGCCAGGTGAGTTATTATTATTATTATTATATGCCATCAATGGTATCTAGCTTGTATAGTCAAAATCCAGGAAATCATCTGCATCAAGACAACCATTTTGGAGGCAGTTTGTCTGCATTGCCCAGGGCAGAGTATATGGAGTCCTTAAAGAATTGCACCCAGCCATTTATCCTTCCCTCTTTTTCGAAAATTCCTCTACCTCCTGCCTCACTTACTGAGGATGAGAAAGCCACCATCAATCACATCTTTGGCAAAATTATCAAAGAATGGCCAGGAGATGATGATGTAGTTTGCTTTGGATTGCTCACAGGATATTCCTTTTACAAGAAACACTTTGAACCTGTTCTGTTGAGGGAATATAATGTTGCATGCAATGGATATGCAACATCCTGTGACAGGGCAGTATCTCTTGTAAGTCATTTATCTTGTTATATATTAATTGATTAAATGTTTTTAGGCTTCAGGGCTTAGGGCAGTAAAGAACAAGGTTTTTTTTTGGCTTTTATTATTAAATACCATTTTGAGGCTAATATATAACTAGCTGCATTCAAAGGAATCAAACCAGAGTTCCTTAATATGTTCAATCAAAGAGCATATCAGAGAACAGTTCATAGCTATTGTACTCAATCCCAGTTCTATGGGCAAATATGATCCCAAAAGAGATGGACTTGGGGCTATTCCACAGCAGTTGAAAAAGGTGGCTCAGAGATGCAAAGATCAACGCAAGGAACTCCAAAAATATGCCACATTGGGATCAAATGCATATGAAAATGCTTACTGGGTTGGCTTAAACAGGTAATTTGTTTTTATTTATATTAGTTTTCAAATATTTTACATTTATAGAATGGAGTCCTCAAATACAGATCTCCTGCAAAACAAATTCCTTGTAGAAGCACAAGATATTGCTTCCTTGGGTATAGCTAAGCAAGCTTTTTCAAACAATGAGGTTGTACTTGCAGATGATACATGGTGGCGTATATGTGCACCTCCTGTGAACTCATCTCCAGTTTCCATAATCTTTTGGAGTAAAGATAATGAAACTGATGACCAGCCCACTCTCTCTAAAATTGTAAGTCAATTTAATTTATTGTTACTGTATGTTCATTCTTTGTATTCAGTTTGGTGCTATTCTTTATGGTGCCAAAGATGTATCTGCACTGTCAAGTGGACAAGAACAAGAGAGCATCAATATTCTGCTCAAAGATGAAAGCAAATATTTGATCCATGCAATAACGTAGGTGATTCAATATCTCACCAGTTTATTGATTGATTAATTATAAATTTATGTAATGAGTGAGCGTGAACCACTGGATAGAGGAATGAAAACTGCTGGATCAATGGTCAAAGCTCCTACAGGTATTCATGCAACCAATGGACAACTCCATACCTTGCATACAAAAATAGAAACTGTGGGGCCTAATGCAAGGCAAAAGACAAAAGCCAGAATTGCAAATCAGAAACAATTGCGCTTAGATTTGGGGCATGAGAAAGATGGTTGCTATGTCTCTTTTATCCTCTACAGATACTTCATCTAAAGCTATTGGCCTATAGTGATTCAATTGCAAAATTTTGCTTTCCTGTCAGGATTTCTTCCTCATTTTGCCCTAGAGCAAATGGTTGGTTTATATTTATAGTATCCCTAAACTCACTTATTGAATGTAATCTAGGTTGCAGTTGAAAATTGGGACTTGTTGAACCAGTTTGGCACTCCTAATACACAGGCCTTCGCTGCTTTTGGATACATGGCTGCTATGCATTATGATGCTGATGATTCAGTGACTATGGGTTGGATTTCACACCGGTCAGATAAAGTATGATGAAATTTAAACTTGATGGGCTGTGCTGATCACTTTTAATTGTTAGATACGACGCGATGAATCCAACTTTGTGTATGCAAATTGGAAACTCATTGTAGAACTTCAAGATCAAGCTCATTGGATCTGGAATGCACGGTTACATTTACATGGAACAACTATGAATCAGCTGTGTGCAACAAAGCCCACCTCTTGGAAGCGGTATGCTCGTGATTTTCCCGATAATGGACAGTGGTCACGAGGGAATGTTGTTACACGAGCTGCCGTTGCAGCTGCAAAGCACCAAATCATTCCAATGTAAATACTGCTACAGTAGTAACTGCACATTCACATCATCTTATATTCAATGAATCAGACAGATTCAGACCTGATTGTTAACACCCATCTGATATAGTTTGCTATCTATTTGGTATAATTTTGCCATGCAACTTTTTTGTAGTCCCCATGATATGCTGCAACATGTCCCTTTCTGATTGCTCGAATTGAGCGATATGAGTGTTGTCAATTCCATCAGCAGATTTTGTATATCAGTGTCTAGTAGTCTATGTCATGTTTGTATTCTTGCAGTTCCCTCATATATTTGTTGTATCTCTTTGCACTGTTCATTTGCTATTTGCGATTAGTATCAAATGACGTGCGGATGTCTGGTGATGTGAACTGGTTTTCGAACAGCATGACGACCATGGGCTTCATGAGCGACCTCCAGAGTTGCATTCATTGCATGTAGGAGAAGCTGTTTCACGCTCCCATCGGGCGCCCCTCTCTGGAGGTGAGGGTCAGGTTGGGAATGGGAACAGTTTCGAACCTACGAGGGGCCCGGGGGACCACCGTTATTTTGTTATTCAACTTCTGACGCAGTGTCCAATTAATGCGGGCCCAGGGAACTAGCCAAAGTGAATGCATCCTTCACCAGGCATCATGCATTTAGGTCCGGAATCAATAGTACTGAGCAATGCGGACCGAACAGTTGAGAATACTAGCAGGGCTCCGTCACCTCTCTCGATCGAGATGGAAGCTAGGCCTCAGACTCGAGCGATTTGGTCACTAGTAGAGTCGGCGCCGGATCGTCTTGTCTCGACTCAGATACTTGAATGTTGTGCCGCCGTGGATAATCTTTGCAAGGTATGGGTTGCCACATGATGAGTTTGCTCGACCGTAGTTCACCCCACAGTTCTGTGTCACCATGCCTTGAAATAAGTACCTAAATGTAAACAGTTGCTCCAGAATGGTATGATATAGGACATCTAAAGGGGTGTTCTCGGAACTTTGCTTTGATATGGCTTTCAGCAGTTTCCCGCGATTGGTTCGACTGCCACATTCATCTAGGGCGTCTATGACAACCACCAACTTTGGCCCGATGGGGTCGAGATGCCCACAGGGTTCGATGATGAGCCGCTCGATCTGCTCGGCCGGTGATACGGACATGCGAAGCGCACGGTCGTCTTTCACGACTCGGACAGACATCCCAAAGGGCAGACTTGTATTGCGGATCGTGATCAGACAAGTCCCGCCGTGCGATAGTGCTGAACAGATTTTGGGCATTCCGCCTCGCGACATCAGTGCTAGAGAATCAATACGACGAGCCCAGTCGCTTCTGCCCGTCGTACAGTCGAGCGATTGTATGAGCCACTGCAGACTTGCCCGATCCAGCTACGCCAGTGAGCAAGCACACTCTTGGGGCATCCTTGTCTGGATTGTTGGGGATAGTATCACAAATATCGCGAAGCAAGGACACGCGCGTCACAGGAAGGCATCACTTTCCCTGCACATATCTGGCACCAAACGCATATGGTATGTCGTTCAGGTCTATGGCTTTCGCTGTATTCGAGGTCCATCAACATCCACCCTGCAGTTCGCTGAAAAGGTCAGACTCACCGCTATGGTCACATTCATCACACGAACGACCTTATCAGATACCCGTTTTCACTGTCACACCCTCTAGGAATGATTTTTTTTGAGTTCTTCTAACTTGGTCACGTAATCCCCGATCCTTGCGTCTATATCAGACAATGTGTATTTTATCATCCGTGCGCCTGCAAAGAGTTCAGAGAAAAGAAAGGCAGATTAGACGACGACCAACCAAAGTTCTTTCGTTGGGCATATTAAGTGACGAAATACCCATACTCCGTCACTTGCGTATCAGAAGCGTGATAGTCTTCATGTGTGCCTCGGTCGACTTCAAACGTTCGGCGTCGTTAACAAAGTCGAAGGCGTC
>JBBPOT010000217.1:0-13618 GCA_038091595.1 Leccinum subatratum | reverse complement strand
TGTCGACGCGACACGTTTGCAGCACGCTGACGGCGTGGACAAGGTTTGGCGGGGTGGGGTGGGTTGGGGAGAGAAAAAGGGAGGGGGAAAGGCGGGCACTGTGCCACGTCGTCGTCACGTTGTTCGACATGGACATTGTTGGTGTCCTCACGACGGGTCTGGCGCGGGGTGGGTGAAGGAGAGGGAGAGGGAGAGGCGGGCACCGTGACGAAGTTTGGCGGGGTCAGGTGGGTTAGGGAGAGAAACCCCGGGGGGTATACGAGCGCTCGCACAATACCCGTGCTATTCCCTACCGGCGCGGCGTTGTTGCACGAAGGAGGATGGATGGTATGGAGCGTGCGGGAGAGAATGCCGAGGATATAAGGACGAGGAGGGTGGGGATGAGGGGCGCGTGACTCACCGTTGTCGCATCGTCTGCACCATCCGAGTTGCCCCTCGTTTCCCTCGTCCTCGTGCTCCGGCTCATTGCCTCATCGTCGTCATGTTGTCGTTGATATCGACGATCGTTGTCAATTCATTGTCGATTCGCGGCATATTTGCTGCTGAGATTCAGGTAAATCTAAGTAAGAATAAAAAAGCTATACCACATACCTGATGATAGACCGGTCTTGCACCGTGTGGTCTGGAAGGTGTGACTGGAGTGTGGGAAACTTTCAAACTGTGTGCAAGTATCTGTGCTACTTATGTGGTCGTTTCACTCATCCCTTTGCATGTCCGCAGTACCCTCCCTCGTCTTCCAATTCGACCATGAAACTCCCTCACTTCATCGCCTACTATGCATTGCACTGGCATCGCACCACTGGCAAGTGCATTCAAGTTCCTCGGTCACGGTCACCTTGGCAGCCCTCGTCCTGTTGCAGCATCTCAAGGCCTGTTTTCCGACCGCCGCATTGTCACTGATCGTTTCATTAATCATCTCTTTGCATGTCCGGAGTACCCTCCCTCGTCTTTCAATTTGACCATGATGAAACTCCCTCACTTCATCGCCTATGCATTGCATCACACCAAGTGCATTCAAGTTCAAGTTCCTCGGTCAAGGTGGATCTGTTCTCTCTGAACCGTTTGATTTCTACGTACGTTGCGTGTATTTCTCTCGTGGCAACTAATATTTACTCGCTCTTTTGCAGTATGGTTCACGACAAGAAGGTACTCGGTGTCTCCGGTGAGACAACGCCCTCCAATGCCAAGCAGTCCATTATCACGTTGATGCAAGTCTACGAGTACTTTATCTCGCATCACATGGCCAAGGCTTTCGAGTCGCTGTTCGGTTCCGTCACCTGTTTACCTGGTTGCTTCACTCTCTTCCGCCTTCGTACTACCGACAACACAAACAAGCCACTGTTGATCTCGAACCATATAGTCTTGGATTACTCGGAGAATCACGTTGACACGCTTCACATGAAGAACCTACTACACTTGGGAGAGGATCGTTACCTGACGACGCTTCTTTTGAAACATTTCCCGATGCACAAGACGCAGCTCATGCTAGACGCCCATGCGTACACGGTTGCGCCGGACGACTGCCAGAAGATCCTTCTTTTGCAGCGACGTCGCTGGATCAACTCGACGGTCCACAATTTGGGAGAGCTCATGTTTTTGGACCAGCTTTGCGGTTTCTGCTGTTTCTCGATGATGTCCATCGTCATGATGGGTTTGGTGTAGACGTTGATTCAGCCAGTCACAGTGGCCTGTGTGAGTGACGCGTCGAGTTTTATTGTTGTCTAGAAAATAGTGAGCTCAAATGATTTGCTCCCCTGTGCCACAAGCACGACGCTGGGCCCAACCGGGCACTACGATCGTCGTCCACGTAAGTGGAGCTCGTGTTATGGGTCGGATAGATGCTAACATGCTTCGGTAGGACGAAGGAAAGATCGATTGTCATGTGATTTCTCTAAAGACGTGGAACAACTGCGAAAACGAGCTGTGGGACAAGGAATCCAACCGCTCGATCGGGTCATGGGTTCCTCCCGCCCGTCAGTTCCAGGAAGGCTACGCGGAGTCGCGCACTACTTCGCTCTATGGACACGAGACCGTCTATGATCCTTGCGGCCACTCACCCGCGCCCTCACAACAGCTTGGCATGATACCACATGCAGGATACTACCAATCTGCGCCCAAGTCACAATTCCGCCCGCTGAGAACGCTGGGATGATGTATTCTTTGCAATCGATGGGGGTGGGATCATGACCAGGGACCAACTACTTTAATTTGCCGACGGTGCAGGGTCCTACTGCGCTCGTAAATTACAATGGTGCTGGTGCTTGTACGGGTGGACCGAGCGATGCAGATCTGGAACCAGAATGCTGATCTGAAAACATTTCCCGATGCAACTACTAGTCCTAGATAGCCATGGTAGAAATTATTTTTTTCGCGCAAGGACTGATTTTTCGCGCGAGTTGATTGTTTTGTTTAGCGCGCTGGCATGATTTTCGCACAAGGGAATGAATTTATTTCAGCGGGATTAATTGTGCAGATATCCCGCCATACTGCGCTGATACAATATTCATAAATGTCACAGTGCCGAAGTGTTCAGAATGACATGCATATAAAGTAGCTGCTGAGTTGAACACCGTGTCACAACCACGTTCAAGAGGACATATGGAAGTCTGGTGGTCGCTGACTTTAAATTGTGTTGATTGACTCAATTGCAGCACTCCCTGCTTCACAGGTATTCGCACGTTGCGATGGAAGCCCCCGTCCCATTCCCGCTGGTCTCACCGACCCCACTAGCACCTCCTTTGTCGCCTCTACTCAACGCCCCACCATCCCCACCACTGTCGAAGATACCCTCATCCAGTCCCTTACGTCACATCGCCGACAATCCTGTCGTGTTACCACCAAATCCACCACCAAAGCCACAGGAGCAACCCGTTATATGTGGGTCATCGTCAACCATGATAATTGGACAGAAGCGTCGCCGGTTTGAAGCAGAGGACAAGGACAAGGACGATGATGTTTTGCCTTATAAAAGGGCTAAAACCCTGCTTACATCGGTCAGTATGTGTCATTCGTCATCATGTCTATTGATTAGATGGGGGTCACATGTAGGCATCTCTAAGGAGAAAGCCGGAGCTCGAGGATTTACACGCGAGGCGGGTGCTAGAGCTCGCACGAGCAACTCGTGCCACTTTTGCTGCGCACGCCAAGTATCAGCGTCTTCGCACGAAAGAACTCGAAATACTCCAGGCGATGGCCATGGACGACTCTGAGGAAGCGGACGAAATGTTGAAGGAGGCTGAATTGCAAGCAGGTCACATCAAAGGTTCCTTGCAGAATGAAGTGACTTTCGAAATTGTAGACAGTATTGATCCGTGTGGCAGCGATGTTGATTCCTCGGACGGTAGAGGTAGTTGTGTGCCCCGTTGCAAATTGGCTTCTCCTTCACCCTCCATTGAAACTTCGTCTGATTTATAATTCGTACTTACGCTTATACCAGGTTGTGGTGACTAGGCCCACTGCCCCTACGATTATAATGATATTTTTCTCATCCTCAGATTCTGCAGATTTATCACACGTTTATCACAGGAACAAACAACCCAGTAAGGAACTAAAATATTATATAATTTTGTAAGTTCCGTCGAAAGTTCGTTTGTGTAACGAATTGATTACAGCACTCCCAAGCCGTCATACCTACGATGCCCTCAAGGTCCGTCTCGACGAGTGCGTTGTGGCACGCGACTTCGACATCAACGGATTCGGAAACATGCTTAACAAACAATCTGTGTGAGGTGCATAGGAGTGACGGTCACTGGGAGGACCTCGGAGGAGAACAGCATTCGGTAAAGCAGACGGAATGGGTCAGTTGAGTTACGTCTTTTCTTTTTCTTTTGAATATGTGGATACGCGACCTGACACGTCTGTGCTCACGCAAAGAAATCTTGTGATTGTCTGACCTCGTCTGCGGACCGCGGTGCACCGCAACAAAGAGGATGTGGCGTGACACGGTATGGGTAAGCCGAGCGCAGTACCCACGGAGAGCATAATAAGCGACGGCACGACGAGTTGTGGGGGGGTGTGCGGCTCCTCGCAGCTAGGGAAATGGTGAGGATGACGGCTTCCGGACAGGAAGGGATGTCTAACCAGACCTATCCTTGGCCCAGGCTCATTCGTGCTCGCGCGAACGTTCACAGAGACCGTGCTGCGGGATCTCAAACAGGATTTCCACGATCTTGATTTCCTCCACCCCAACACTGCTGGGACTCGGGGATCGCAGTGATGGGTGACGGTGTACGCGCAGATCTCGCTAAGGGTGCTGTCGAACTCGGTCTCTGGCGCGTTCTTATTAATCGCTTGATCTCCATCCAGCACATCATACCATCCGTTCTCATATACTGATCGTTTAGATTGGCAGTGAAAAATGGCAAGTACTATCGACCAGGAAACAAAGGAAGTTTGAGTGAGTCAACCAGACCCACCACCCGATCGAACTCAGAGGTATTGCTCGAGCAATTAATTTTTTAATTTTTTAATTCTATTCATGCTGCTACATAGTAGAAGTTCTCATAACGCATAACGTCGGGCGGCCCATTTCCTGATGCATTATTAGACATATGCATTACCGGATATGTGTGACAAAGTGTGACATGTGACGACTCTAACCGCACCCAATGGCGCGCCTCGTTCCCACCACCAAACCACTTGTGCAAGCTCGACTGCTTCAAGTTCGCCCCCTCGATCTTCCTCAACTCGAACCGAAATTGCCTCAAACCTTGAGAACTTCTAGTAACTGTATATCCACATTTGAAATGACATGTTGATGGAACGAGGGACAGTTGACGTTACAAAGTTCCAGCCTGTGTCGCATTTGGCTATGCTCGAGTAGGTGATGTGTTCAGGTTACCCTGTCCCGGATCTGGGCTACAGAGGAGCCTCGGCCAAGTGCGGGAGGCTGTTGAAATGCGCAGTAGTAACTTATTTGTTTATGTCAGTTCCCACACGTAAATCTGGACTCTGAGTTGCGTGAGTCATGCTCGGTGTCGTCGCTCAGCTGGCCCGGACACAATGATCTACAATCTAATAATGCATAATCACCCCCAAACCCTGATGCATTATGCGATATGCGAAAATTACGACTTTTATAGCCCGCCCAACCTCGTCCCAGCCCAAACTTCATGCAAAATGAGAATTATGCATTATGAGGTCATGCGTTATGAGAACTTCTACTGTACATGTTAGACATGATCCGAGTCGCGAGGGGAATGTCGTGCGGCTTAGTCGTTAGAGCGGCGGATAACCTCTTGTGCCAGTGGTCGCCATGATCGTGGTTAACGAGGCGAGGTCGCCGGAGGGTGGCGAGAGGCATCGAGTCTCGACTGAGTGTCAACAAAGTGGTCGAAGGCGTTGGGGGACGCGCTGTCTCCGATGTCGATGAAAGAGACGACAGCGCGATCGCACGCGCCGTTTGTGTCGAGAGAGTCGTCCTGGGAACGGTATCGTCGGCGTCGGCCCAAACCTTGCTTGCTCGGGCGGCACCCAGTATGATACGCTGTAGAAATTGCATTTCCAAACGCCAAGAAAATGTGCCAATTTCCCGCACAAACCAAATTCTATTGAAATTTTTCGTTCCAAACCCCGCTACTAACGCAAGGGGTTTGAGTTCGGCAACGTGGACTCGTGGAGGCCAAAAAGTTATAGTACTGTATCCGTTCTCCATCCCATGTATACGATACGAGTACAATCATTCCCATTCTCAATGCGCGCGCTTAGCGCTCCACATTACATATGAAGATTAATTCACCTTATCTCGGTTCTCCGAGTCTTCTGGATCGCAACACGTTCCCCGTCATTACTTAATGGTGCTTCTCTTACCTTAGTGTCGGGTCTACACGTATTACCGATTAGATTTTCCATACAACCTAAAGTTCAGGGGTTTTGATGCACTCAAAAGCATAGAATCGGCTTGCATACCGCCAGGCTAACTTGAACGGACTCAAATGAAACTCAGGGGGTTCTAGAATTTCCAGATCCAGAGATCGAGGGACAGAGATCTATTGCCAAAATAATAGCGCGAAATAATGAGGCTGCGCGCGCGCGATACACATTACTAATCAGCGCAATTTAGCGGATCGCGCGCGCGATTGTTCAAACATTCAAATCCGCACAATTGGGTCTGAGTAGATTGATGCCAAAATGAAACAATGTATTTTGGAAATCTACAACTAAAGAGTACAAGTTACAACATTTTTTGTAAAAGAAGGTAATGGCATGGCCCATGGGTAACCCCGCTCGTGGGTGAGGGTGAGGGCAGGTGCGTCCACTCAGACATGAAGAGGGCAAGGAGGAAGAGGGAGAAGGCGAAGGCGAGGGGTCAGGGGCAAGGGCGGGTCCGGGTCCATTCGGACACGATGGGTGGGAGACGGGGAGGAGGCGGGGACCGAGTCCTTGCGCTGTCGCCAGGAGAAGACGGAGCGTGATAATGAGGCAGTGGTGGAAGAGGCGAGGGTGACGGTGATGGTGAAGTCAACGAGATGGAGATGGAGGGCGACGTCGCTCAGAAAGGAGGGTGGGGCGACGGCGACGACGATCGTCATGATCACGCATCACGCGTCACCTCTGTGACCACTGACAGGGACCTGCGTCCGCTTGCTCACCGACGACACGACTACGTGGCGTCGACCACGAATCGGACCGCAACATCGACACCGGCGACGACGACAAACGACGTAACGTGGCACCACGATGATGGCATGCCACGTCGCGACAAAGACGACGGATGAAGACGACGACGCCGTCACGCTGCGTCGATTGGCACGACCATCGGCGAACACCCAACGACAACCACGACCCGACGCCCACCACCCTCGTCCCCGACTTCTCACTGGCACCCATCCTCATCCATCCCCGTCCCCGTCCCTTTGTCCTCTCGCCCAACGTGCAGAAGCAACCACACAACGCACACAATTGTGTGCGTTGTGCAGTTGCTCCCGTACGCTGCTCTTATTGTTACCGACAATGGCACAACGACGCCGCGTCGTTGACGAACGACTCAGACGTGACGGAATGCCACCACTACCGAAACGGTCACTGATACCCGCTACTACCCGAACCAGTGACAGGTACCTAGGAGACTGCAGCATTTTTAGAAAGCTTTGTACTCTTTAATTGTAGATCTACATTCAAGTTTGTAGTGCCAAAGAAGTTTGATTCTCAATCGCGCAGACTAACTCTCAATCGCGTGCGTGATCCGCTAAATTGCGCTGATCAGTAATTTGTATCGCGCGCACACAGCCTGAGTCATTATTTCGCGCTATTATTTTGACACTTGCAGCTCCTATGATAACCTTGGAAAGGGAGCCCTGGATATCCTTCCAGCCTGGAGGCTGTTCGTTTGACTCAACGGCAATCATGATCGAGGCGCCTCCGAGTAAACTCAGTTCACTGAGATAGGTTCTGTTCGTTGTTCGGATAAGCTCCGCACCTCTAACTGAGTTCGCCAAACTCCGCGGACCAGTCTTCTCAGTTCGGCTCCTGATTAGTAAGTAGTACCTGACTTCCCGACTTATTGATCAGATCTCAGATCTCGGATCCAAGGCTTACTATCCCCAATCGCCTCAAGTTACCGATCGCCGCCATCCTGCTCATTTCGCTCAAGGCCGCAGAATTCCCAGTGAACATGCGTCCAGCATGTTTTTCAAGACGTTGGTAAGATACGTCATGCCTTCCCTATATTTCCGACTCAGATACTAACTGATTCAGAATCGAATATTAGCTGGGCGCGGACTCGGAGAAGCCTCAGCAACTACAACCCCATGTCACGCCCTTCGCCTCCTCCCGCCGAAAGCGTCCACGATCAATCCGCCAACTCTGGCGCAAACTCGATCTTGCCACACCCCCCTCAGATCACGGGTGTTCCACACACGCCGTCGATCGGTTTCGCCTTTGTTCCGCCGACACAGCAACGACTCGGACGTACTGGATTCAACCTCCCATCGCAAGATCGCCTCCGCGCACTTGCGGAATCGTCAATTTACCCTCAGCCGTGTTCGCCAACTCACTCACTCCCCCGGAGCGCATCAAGCTACACTAGTTTCTTCACCGGGGAACCTTCCCCGAGTGATTCCCTCGTATCGCGATCGCGATCGCGCAAAGGCGAAGGCTCCATCAAGAATTACGATATGAAAACCCAAGAGGTCATTCAGTATGCCCGCGCACTCGCCGTCAACGATATGGTCAAGGAGGTCGGGTGGTTGCACGCACCGTCGACTGCCCATGAGCTGCACAACAACATAAGGGAGAATTATCTCGGGGCCTGCGAGAAATTGAATAGACGTAAGTACAACCGTACATTCTAAACTTCTTCCGCTGATAGTATGGCAACAGATGTTGTGCCGTTTGATGAGAATATCGAAACCCATGTAAGTCGATCTATGTAAATATCATATCGACTAACTAGTTCTACAGATCGGGGGGGCCCGGCCTCCAACAGTTGCGCACCCAGATAGTGAAGTTCGCGGAATCCTACGCGCCAGAGTATTTAGCATGCCCGCACCCCGAAATAAAGGACAACCGGGAAGCGCTGACCGAGTGGAAGAAGGGCCGCGTTAAGGAGCTCGTCAATCAGAAGGATCCCGCCAACTTCTTTCTTCACGAGAAGGACGACAAAGTGGGTGCTTATCTAGTGGACCAGCGATTCTACGCTGATCATGCGCTGCAGGGAAACGTGACTAGCTACTACGGCAACAATATATTCGAACGTTTCCATCTCACTTTTTGGTACACGCAGCCTGGGTCGCCGATCCCGCGGTTCAAGAGTACCTACAAAAGTACCCCGATTCCAATGCTGGCTCTCTCAGCTGCAGCAGTAATTATATTTTCCTTATCCGCATGTTTTACTCTCTGACAGTCAGCCCAGCTCTACTGCGCGCTAGATCGTGAGGCGAGCGGTCGAAAATCCGATCGCGGCACGACGCTCAAATTCAAGGGTGATGCATATGGTCGTTGGTTCGACTGCTACAACAAAAGTATGAAGATGTTTCTCGATCACGACGTACACGGCAAAGGGTTTTCGGAGCGCCTCGAGTCGCTACACAAGGATGGATTGTATGTTTCTGCTCGGAATTATAAATTACTGAACTAATTAATACGCATCAGGGAGATCTTAGAAACTCGATCTGGGGGACCCCTGGCACACGACACCCCCGAGCTGGTTTTCATTCCAGAAAGTGTCCAGGCATCGGTAACATCCGAGCCGTCGACTCCCTTCGAGTTCGATGATTTTATTCAGGGGCAGGACTACTCTACTTTCGAATTTCCCAACGACTACATGTAACAAGGCTTATGATTACTACATAGCGAGTTGTACATCCTTACAATGTTATGCGGCGCCGGCTTGTCCATGTTTGATGAATACTACTGTACCATTTCGATCGATTCGTCTGTCACGCGTCACACCGGTTTTTTTTGACACCGGATTTAATTTTTTCTCGATTTTTGAGATTTTTTGAGATTTTCGAGAAAGTCACGTGATGACGAATCGATCGAAATGGTACAGTATTAGTAATTGTGGCTGGACCCACTACGTCTCGAGCTCCCCAATAATTGGTTTCTTACTACCACCTGCTTTTGGTAGAGCTCGAGCGCCGCTTCGAAGAGTAAGTCTTATTCACAGCGCTTACCAAACTGCCTTGACCCTCCCATTGTCCGTGCTCAGCCCCGACCCATACCTCAAGCTCTCAGGCATCGCATCTGTCTTGGCCGAAGTTGCCCCCGAACATCGGGCAAAAGAGTTCTTATGGAGTATATGGGACAAGGGTGACACACCTCGTTTTACGGGAGGAGATAGCGCAAGCAGCAGCAGCAGCAATGACTGGGCGACACACACTCACAAATGAGGAACGCCTCCGCCGAGTGGCGGTCGCGTGTAAGCTTGCGGAACTGTGTGCGGACGAAGGAGAAGAAGAAGAAAAGTGGCTCGTGTGGGCAGTCGAGGAGGTGCTGTGATTGGCAGGCGTGCAGACGAAAACTGGGGGTTCTGCAAGTATCGAAGCGCGCTCTCACAACACCTCCATGTCCCTTGTTCTCGCGGAGCTCGAGCTGCCGTCTTGGATGCGTAAAGTTGATCTGGGCGCCCCATTGGCCGCTCTGGGATCGGTGTACGCACGAAAGGGGAATGTCGAGTGGGTGCTTTTGCACGTTTGCAACGGATACCTTTCATATGTCGTTTCCAAAGGTTTGCCATGCCACTCTATTTGCAGGCCATATCGCTACTTCTTCCACCACACACGGAGAACGTGAACATCGAAGATCATTGTGAAGGTACGTCTGCTTGCTTTTCCTGCTTAATACTCTCCCCAAGCTTAAAACGCTGTCTGTCTGCAGCTGCACAGCTCATGAACAACCTGTCGGAACTGATCATGCGACGGCCGCCTTCACCGGAAATCAGACGTCAGGCTTATTGGATGATTCAACGGGCACAGGAGATGTCCTTGCCTCGAAGGACCTGGTTCAGCAGCAACACTGAACAGAGCAGAGAGGTCTGTGATCAAGTCCTAGGCGTGGTCTTGTTCAACCTCAGTATGCTGCGGGAGGTGAGAGATTTTTCGCTCGTTGTCTGGCGTTGGGTAGCCGACTTCCTCCTTCGTGTGATAGATGGACGAAGACCACGAGACTGCACGAAGGCTGCACTGGTAGAGCCTGAAGCAGTTTGAACAGGCTGGTGTGACGGAGGGTATCCTATAGACCAAGCAGGCATTGAGCAGAGTCGGCCGTTCTGTCGAAGATCCCGTCTAGTATTTTCGTGTCTAGTATAATTATATGCATCTAGAGGGTGTATGGCTCTCGATCGTTATTCTCTGGAGTCGATGCGGTTGCACAGAAATGACATTCAAGATGCTCAGGACCGATGTTTGACCCCATCTTCGTAGCCTTCTTTTGCCTACCCACTGAGATGGACTCGCTTCAAGTTGGAGATCAACACTGGTACTGGACCTCGCGCATTGTTGAATCAATGACATTGACAATTATTTTAGGGAGACTTCTGCTACTGCACCTCAGGCTAGCTTCTATGCGTCAGCCCGGCAAGTTATCTCTGGGTTTGTTTACCTGATTATTCCATTACAAGGTTCCTTCCTGTGGGACCGTGATTCAGTGATACTTTGATGCTCGAAATGGCCACCTAGATTTCGGGTTTCATGACTCTGGGTCCCTTGCTATGTATATTTTGAACATTCAATCTAATATTATAAGTGAGTCGGCACACACTGGAGTCGGAGTCGCCCGGGACGTCTGCATTACATTACCTTTTTTGGTTACTACACTGTGCTACCTCAAGCTGTCGACGTCGAGTGACAATTCATGAACGGCGTCCGTAGATTTCTTGGCGGAGGCGTCCAGCTCACAACCAACACCACCACCGCCTCAACCACTTCTCACACCGCGAAAGCCACCTCCAAAACCATTTCAGGACTCCTTACCGACCTCCCCCTCCGATGTCAGATCCCCCAGCAGCACCCCAGGCCTCGTCATCCGCAAGGACCGGACCAAACCGTCTCAGGTGGCGTCTCCAACGAACGAGAAGGCCCCCGGAAGTACTTCTGCTCTCTCCACTCGGTCCACGTCAACGTCTGCTTCCGCAGGCTCGCCCACGGGCAGCGTCGCATCTTCCAATGTCACCACCTCACCTTCCAGTGCTAGACCCGTTCTGAACGGTACTACGCACGCCAACCTTGGTTACCCAACACCCCCGTCGTCTCGTATCCCACCACCGCATTTGGCGGAGCCCACGGCGTCGGATGGTAGCGTGGAGTAGAAACGGACATCTGGATTGATCAACATCCGTGACGAGCTTCTCATGAGCTTTCTTACCAGCGAAGCCGTCGTTTACAGTCGCGAATGCGAAATACTCAGCGCCGAGGAAGTAGAGGAGCTAAAAAAAGTGGGCTAAATCAAACAGGTTTCCGCTCAATACTAACGCCACCTCCCGCGTATCAAGGAGTACCGCGTTTTTTCAGATTCGACGGACGGTTACGCAGAAAAAGTTGGAACTCGAGACAAAAATCCGTGACGCAGCTTTGTCGCTCTCTAGGGTAAATGCAATGCACAAAAAAGTGTTGAAACAAACAGAGGAACAGCTCGAGACAGCCGAACGCAAGGTCAGGACAGCCCAAGGAGAACTACGGCGTGTATCATAGCGAACGAGCAACATGCTTCGAAGGCTGCTCGAACACCGTGCCGGCATGCTCGGATACTCCGAGTCTGTGCACAGGATGGAAAAGACGATCCTTCCGTTTTTGAACTGTGGACCTGACCCAGATGCTTCGAAATCCATCTCGCTGAATCGAGGCTCTACCATGAGCTCAGTTAACAGTGCTATATCCACCCCTTCCAAGCTTGACGGTGCTCATTTGTTCGCCGGTCATGCAAATGCACAAATACCCAAAGCACCCTCGGACGTTGCTACTCTTGAGGCAAACTTATGTGCTGCCACCGACTCTCTCAACGCGGCGAACAGGAAGAGCGTAGAAATGGTACGCGAGCCGCTGTCCCACCTCCGTCTGGAGAAGGAGCAGATGGAGACAACGACGATGAGTATGGAGCTTCAGAATACCAAGGAGACAATCGCTGCCCTAGAACACGAGTTACCGCGGTTTGAAGGGATCCAGGCACGTTGCGATGAGTTGTCCAAAGAGCGTGTCCAGTGGGAAGAGGACAGACAGAAGTTGGCGGTGCGGGAGCAAGAAGTGGAGAGGCTAGAAAGACGCCTGGAGGTGTTAGAAGAGAAGAGCGTCGAGGCCACGGAAATGGAGAGGTTGCTGGCTTCGATTCGCGACCAAGCAGATGCAGATGTGGGGAAAAAAAGCGATGCACTTTCGGCCCTCCAGGTGGAGTACGAGCAGGCACGTGCACGTTGGCAGGCGAAAGAAGGCATGACGAGGGATGAGTTGGATCAGCTGAGGGGAGGTTCTCAATGATCATCAAAGATCACGGCGATTCCCGCCAGCAGCTCCAGACAGAACTCGAGGCACAACGGGAAGCCCTCACCCTGGACGCCCGCATGAAGGTTGCTCTCTCTATTCTACTCATAATCGGACCTAGCACTGAGATCCATCTCAGGGTTTGACTGCGCCATCGGTCTACGACGGTCCACCAATCGAATATAGGGGTGACATTGCCCGTCTGTATTCGAGAACATCGCTCAATTGTTCGGAAAGGGTGGAGGGGACCCCTCGGTGCGTCGCTCGTCATTTTCTCGCCCCATCTCTCCCTCCCGACGCTCGAAGCGTAGCAGGCTTTCGGATGCAGGGTCGGAAAGTTACGCGCTGGGATCGGAGGACGAAGGTGAGGAGCGCTGGGGCTATTCTTCGGGAGAGGAAGACGACGGCGCTGAGTCTCACGTACCACGAGTATCCAGCCCCGTTGCAAGCGACGTGGACTTTGGTTCAGAACCACCATCACCCAGCCGCCCATCTCACCTACCACTGTTCTCGTCGGATCCGATTTTCGGAGATGAGGTTCGCATAGAAATAAGCGTTCCTCTAGAGTCTTTGGATCCACCACCACCAGTCCAGCCGACGTCGGGATCTCGTTGTCTGAAGCAGAGGCGTCGGTCGCAGCGCCTTTTACAAGCAACATCCCGGATATCAGCTGCGTCATCGATGTCATCAAGGAGGGCGGGGCTTGG
>JBBPOT010000216.1:0-13625 GCA_038091595.1 Leccinum subatratum | reverse complement strand
GACCGGTTATGACCGGTTTTTGTCCGGTTTTGAAAATTTCGAGATTTCTGTAACCTTAACTGCAATATATCTGTAACTAGACATAACCGAACCGATTTAATCGGTTACAAGTGGTCACGGTTCGGTTAAGTTAAGGTTATTTATCAGTTACACGACTGGACTTTCAAACACTAAAAATATCAGCCTTTTGTTGGTAAGTAATAGTAGTTGCTCAACGTGTTTCTATCACCTAATATTCTTACCTGCAGTTCACACGTCCTGAACCAACAGAAGTGCCGGAAGTGCTGCCGCTGCACAACCCGTCGACGGTTTGTGTGTATGCCGTCCATCAAGCGTCACGGTCTTGGAAGCAGTGAACTAAACCTTTGTTTGGATAGAAAGCGTCGTCTTGCAAGGATAGAAGCGCCGGAAGCACTGCCCTATTTGGATGGAAGCGCCGGAAGTGCTGCCTTGTTTGCATGGAAAGTGCCCCATTGTTTCCACTTTGATTCGGCAGACTCCTGGACAACACAAGCCGTCGACGTGTTATAACTTATGCATGAATTCAATTCATGGAAAACATCAATCCTGTTTCAATGGATAATGTCCTCCATGATGCAAACTCCATGCCAGTCAGTATTTGATATTTTTGAGTGTATAAGCTGTCGATGGCCTCGTCAACGTCCGAGAATGGAAATACTTTGTTTTAGAAATGCTATACAGTACCACAACAAATATAAATATGAATTTCATTTAACTTTTGCATCTTGACCTCGAACCACCATCATCCATCATCGTCATCATCGCTCAGCAACCATGACTAGCACTAGCACCAAAACTTGTACTGAATGTAACCTGGAATTTGACAACAAGATCCTGCGTGACCAGCATCGAAGAAAGTGCATCAAAACCATCACCTTTGTGGCTTACGACAATCAAGAGATCACCATCACAAGAGACAAAAATGGTAGCTTTCTATGTTACTGCTCTCACGACAAGCCTGAGTGTCCAAAGGCAAAGGGGTTCTCCACTTTCATTAGTTATTATGTAATCAATCTGTTCAATCTGATTCAAACAAGCCAACGACCAGAGCGTCCAACATTCGACGCACTCAGGCCAACTTGAATGTCCAGGTTCATTCCAACATAACACGTTGACATGTTGTACCATGCCAGATGCTGATCGATAACAGACAATTCCCGCTCTTTTGCAAATCAATACCACACAGAACTTTCAAGCTCAGGTATGAAAATTCATAGCTATCAGCATACCGTCCAACACAATTTTTTTTTTTTTTCAAGTATCAAATCATGAAATCTCCTTCACCCATGTGTCAGGTATGCCACACTTGAATTGATAGCAGTGATGAAATGTCAACATAACCATCCATGATTTCCATTCAAAACTAGACTCCAAGACCCTCCTTGAGTGACATGGACGTCATCTTGCCTCGTTTGCTGACGCTCAAAGACAGGATGTGTATTTCTCCTGGAATTGCAGACGGCACCAACAGATCATCTTTGATGGTAAGCATGGCGACCAGTTTACAAGCTCTGGCCTGACCACACCAACAGTCTATCATAAACACAGCGACTCGGATCACTGCTGCCACCACCACCACAGCTGGCAGTGCGCTGGCTGGCAACACCATCGAGAACAGTACAGAGAATCCACAGGCAGCATCATCAGCCCACTTCATTCAGCATCCCTATTTGAAAGTCTCAATTTGGTGGTCAATGCAGAATTTCACTTTTTGATCTGCCAGCTCTGCAGAGAAGCCATTCCTACATCCACTGCATGCAGACACATCTTCAACAAACATCCCGAGTCTCTCTCTGCATTCCGACAAGACAACTTTGACAACACCGTTGATCAGCTTCAGATCGTGGCTTCTTTGCCGACCAACATTGCTGGTCCAAGATCTATCATTCATGGTCTTCCTGTCTGTGATGCCATCACGTGCGATCAATGTCCGATGGTATTGACCGTGGCTGGCAACAACATGAGAAAACATCACCTTGCTCAACATCAAGACATTCTGCCAGTACCTCGAAAATGGCGAGCATGCAAGGCACAAAGAATGAAACGAGAGGGCACTGGCAGTCATCGTATTTTCTGGGAAACAACCATTACGCTGGCGACAGAACAAGTCAAAGACAGCAATGTTCTGGCATCGAGACTCATGGAAGAGCTCGATAAGGAGCTCGAAAATGTTCAAGTTCCCAGAGACCATCGACTGGCCACTCCATGGCTACATATGACATGCTGGCATGAATACATGAAACTGGATGCTTGACAGATCAGTTACGCCGCTGGATCACATTGCCACAGAGGGAAGAGACAGATTACAAAGATCTGCATGACATGATAGAATGTTATTTTCAACAAGCTCTGGAGCTCATTGAATCCACCGACGAGCTAGTTCTTCAGCGTCTCAACTCGCCAGATCCAGTCAAGAAGTGAGTTTGCATAATCCGTCAGTTAGGGATTTATTATTGTCTGCCATCTTCCACAGTGGCATTTCCAACACTCCATTCCACAAACATTCTCTCACTACCACCATGAGGAAATATGTCAACCCTGTCATCTGCATCTTCACCATGCTCTTACAAAACTTGTGGTCAGATGCCGCTGGCACAACAGATCTCAACTTTGTTCTCTCTGATCTGGCAGAGATGCTCCAAGACAAAGCCGAGCGATCTTACATCATCGAAAAAATGCATACAGTATTTCTCAAGTTATGGACCACCACTTGGTCCAAAACTCTGGCAACGCCTGCCGGCCATGGTGGTGGCATGGTGACCACATAGTCCAACTCAATCATCGCTGATCCAACCGAAGCCAGTCTGGCTCTTTTGACCTTGAATCACGATGGATCTTTCAAAGAACCCAAAGATGTCACGACCATCATAGCCAAGCTGGAGTACTGCATGCGTCTCACATTCCTGAAGGAGCTCAAAGTCCGTGCATCGAACATGGCATCGGGAGACTCCTCCGAGTCCTCTTCATCAATGGAGGCAGAAGTGATGGCCTGCGACGGTCTCCAACCATGGTTCACGGAGAAATCATACTCCATGTTTGCTCGTCTACGTTCTCTACAACACAGAGCGTCCGCCATCGCATATGATACCATGGGATTGCCAAATATATGTTGGACAGACAACGAGAACTGGACATCCCTCAAATACAAAGGCAACTTTATTTCTTTTTCAGATGTTCGTGGTATCTTTCGGGACATTGAAGAAGACCTCATCTCCATCTGGGAGAACAAAGTCTTGCATGGACTTTTCCTCAGAGTAAACTACACTGACCAGACTTTGACGGACGACCTCAGCAATAAGGACATCAGTTACTCATTTCTATTCGATCCAAGAAATACATCCTTGAAAGATCGCACCAAGCTGGTACGAGCTGTCATAGAGAGTCGAGGAACTTTGAGTTTCTTTTCTAGGTTTCTGTTGCAACAGGACAACGAGCTCATTTGGAATCTGGCTGCACTGTGTGGCTGGCTGCAAGACTATGCACAGCTGCAAAAACTACTTTTGCTTCGTGCCGAGATGCTCAGCGGTGTGCCCAGCAGGGGCACAGAGCTGACCGCCATGACATATCATAACATTCAAACTCAGTCCACGCGCAACCTCATGGTCTTTGGACAGCACATCACCTTGCTCTGTCAATACTCCAAGACCACATCAATGACGGGTCAAGAGAAGCTCATTCCTCATGGCCTCAATGCAATCACCAGAGATCTGCTCATTCAGGATCTCGTTATCGCTCGCCCTTTTGCACAGCTCGCAGCCAAGATTTGCTTCGAAAACGAGAACATCACACAGCTTTACAAGGACCTCCTTTTTGTAAACTTCAACAAGAAATTCAACTCGGACGACCTCTCTGCAGTCATGGCAAAATATAGCTTGCCTCGCATTCAATTTTCTCTCACCATCAATCCATGGCAACACATTCAGACAGCATGGAAACATAAATTCAAGTGTGCCACGGAAGACATTGTCAAGATGGATCACTCCGAAGGAGATGAACATGCAGTGGATGCACTGCAGGCAGGACATTCTCGAGCCACGGAGAACAGAATCTATGGCCTAAGTACCCAAAGTCTCGCTGGAGCTGCAGAGGACGTGCTACCATTGTTTCTGCATGCAAGCAAGTCTTGGCAGGAACATTGTCAATGCCAGGAGGAGAGGGACTTCCATACCATCAGGCTTGTGTCCATCTGTTTCAGTCAAAGAAATCAAGAACGATGACGACGCTAATGCCCACTGGTGCCGGAGCAGCAGCACTCGATTTAGATCCACATCATCGACTCAACACTCGGGCTCTAGTAGACAACATCGCAACTCAAGTCATATAGCGTCTCACGCCGATGCTGACAGACCTCATACATAGTTTGACGATAAAGACAGCTGCTGCCAGTAGTACTAGTGGTGGCACCATGGTCAACACAGATCGCCTAAACAAACGGCAGCAGCAATTTGATGAAGAGACGAAGCCAGAAGGCAAGTCATAGTGGTAACATTCAAATATCAAATGACACTGAGAAATTCATACGACCACACAGCAATGGTGCCAGTGGTTGACAACGACGACATAACACGTCGACGGGCTATGATGTCCATGGCTTTGCAAAAAAATCAGTCACTTTTGAAGAATGAGAGCATCACATGGTGGTCTTCACAACAAGAAGCAGCCATGGATGCGGTCCTTCAACCAGAATGTCCAAAAGACATCATGGTTGTCCTTCCAATGGGAGGCGGAAAGTCAATGCTAGTGATTGTGCCCAACTTGCTAGAAACCAACATGATCACTGTTCTCGTCCTGCCGCTGAATTCCCTCATCATTGACTACGAATGATGCTTGACTGCGATGCAGGTGCCATATCAAGTCTACAGTTCCGACAAGGAGCCACTCAGCTCACAAGAAAATCTGATTATCGTCTCGGCAGACAAGTCTCAGACTTTCCAATGGCGTAGCATGCTGTCAGACCTCACACATCATTGTGGCAAGAGGATCACACACATCGTAGTGGATGAAGCCCACATTCCCCTTATTTCCAAAAGCTATCAGGAGTCATTGAAGCATTTCTACAATGTCCAATCTAAACCAGCACTGGCACAACTTGTACTTCTCAGCGCCACTCTCCCTCCAGCCGTCATGCCTCAACTGTCTACCATGTATGATTTGCTTGCAGACACTGTTGTCTTTCGACTGGGAACCAACAGGCCAGAGCTGCAATATGTTTTGGAAAAACATCTACTGAGTCTGCCGAGCTTGCCATACGTGCACGAGAGATAGTGCTAGATTACCAACAGACCTGGCAATCACAGGACGATCGTGCCATTGTCTTTGCTCCTGCCATAGGTGCGGCACATGCATGGAGCTCGCCAAAAAGACTGGATGCCGGGCATTGCTACGTCGGAGACAGAGAGTCAATGACCACAGCAGAGCATCAAGAGACATACACTGCATGGATCGAAGGTCAGCATAGCAAAGTCATCATCGCCACCTCAACTTTCAGCACAGGCAATGACTATCTGCACGTTCATCTGGTCTTACACATGGACAAGCCGTTCGACATGCTGGAATACATCCAAGGACAGGGCAGAGCAGGTCGCGATGGAAAACTTGCACTCTGTTACACACTCGTTCCAACAAAGGCATGGAGGAAGAGCAATAAGCCAGAGATTGTAGAAAGAGACAACGAGCAAGCCATCTTGGATCACGTGTATCTCTATGGCACCAAACGCTGTCTTCACTATGGAGTCACACTGTACGCAGATGGGGTCGGAATCAGTTGCCACGAAAATTCCCTGAATCAACAGTGTCTCGTGTGCATGGAGGACAAGCATCATTGTCCACAGGAGATACACATGGCAAACATGCCAGCAACCCAGCGTCATTGGCCTTCGATGGAGTCACCATTGGCAGCAGCAGCAGCATCCTCTTTGTCGTCGACTCCAGGCACCATTCCTCCTCCAACCTTGTTCACAGAGGCTTCTCATCAGGTCAGGCAGCTCAGGGCAAAAGAAGACATGGGAAAGCTCGGAATGGTAGATCGGTTGCAGAAAGCACTGCGCTCCATGTCACAAGGCTGCTGCATATGTCTCCTTCATGACAGTTCTGAGTTTCAAGTTGGTCCACATACACTGATACAGTGTCCTTCTTTGGAAAAGCATCTGGACGTCACCTGGAACGAATACAAAGAATGGAGGAAAAAACTAAAATATGGCAAGCAGCACAAAAAGATCTGCTTTGTTTGCCATGTTCCTCAGATCAACGACACTCTACATCCCACATTCAAAAAAGCCAAGAAGAGTGATGGAACCAGCAAGATTGAATGCGAGCATGCAGACATTGTGGCACCTCTCGCGTTCGCAATCCATCACGACAGAGATACAAGAAGACGTGCTGAGGCACACTTTGGAACATCATGGCCAATATTAACAATGTTCACTGTGTGGCTGATGGGACCTCCAAGTGAAGGCAAGAATAGCAATCTGATTGATTTGTTTTTGTGGTATGTAGAGACGCAAGAATATATGAATTGAATAAGCCGTCGACATGTTATGTTCAAAAATTATGTAATCTATTTGTTAGTGTTACTGTATATAAACTGAACTATTTGTGGCTGTGTAAAACCCTTCTTGATCTTCTACCATCACCTGCCTTTTGCAATTTCCACCATTGTAATCAAGTGCAAACAAACCAACGTAGTATGTATGATTGAGTTGTGCACAACACGTTGACATGTTATGCAATAGCATTCATTCACTCACTGTATGCTTTCTCAAGGAACAATTGGCTGACAGTCTTGCAAATGTTTTGAATGTCAGTTTGACTACACTAGGGTTTTTTCTCCTTCGACAACCCTGATAAACTGACAAATTATTTAGCAAAATGTTCAACATGCTGCTGCCTTGCACAACGAGACTTCTCCCACCTCCGACACCAACAAGAAGAGTGGAAAAGGAAAGAAAAAGGCAAGTTCATACTACATCATTCAATTTATGTGGTAGATCATCGATGGCAATCATCGTCGAGCTTATGTTCAACGCTACAGCCCGAAGCAAGTGTTACAAGCATACCAACAGAAATTGGTAGCAGAAAAGAAGCTTGCAGAAGCAGGGAATGACAATAGCAAACTTGCTTTCCAGACAATCTCATCATTGACACAGTTGATGGAACATGCCACAAAATATATGATCAAGGTCTTGGATTTCCTTGCTTCTCCCATACAAGTCACATCTCTGGCTTTGATCAATCGCACAGCAAAATCAAAGGAAGTAGACTCACAAAGCCTTTGTGAAAAAATGGCCCAAATCGTGACAGCCCAGCTCAAAATGCACAAGTTGACAGAAGAAGAACATGTCATTTTTGACATGACTTATCTACGTGACTGGACCACCAGCTACATAACGCATGTGTCCTCAAAAAATGTACTTGAGTTTTATGGCTCGTCCGACCTCATAGATCAACATCCTTCGAGGAGGGAATAAAACCCTACTGGAAAGAGGTCGTAAATCATTGTCAAATCGTCAACCAAAGGTATTAGATGGATGACATGAGCTATGTGGCCACGATTGCGAAAAATATGTCTATGAAACTGGAATGGTTGCATACAGGACTCCTGGTCCAAGGAATGCCCTACCAGCATATTGGGCCTTTGCCTAACAAATTTTTCCTCCCTGGTCAATACTCTCTGTTTAGCAACAAAAACAATCTTCTGGAGGACATGGTCATGGAGGTAAGTCCATGCAATGATTCTATCAGCAAGTCAATTGAATGAACATCATAACCTCAGATCACATCTTGGGTAGAACCATTGGCCAAATTCGCCATCAATCAGCGCAACTCGGCAAAACACACACAATTGTGGTCCTCATATACTACTGCTTTCCTTGCACACACGTCCGAAAACAAGACATTTGAAAGAGAGGTAAGCAATGGCATAACACGTCGATGGGTTATGCACAGTAACGATCTAACATTCTTTGGAAAACAGCTGTTGTCTGTGCTAGTCATACATCGATGAAACTGGATTCATGCCATGAAAAACTGGCAGAAGTCATCAAAGCTCGGATTAACCAATCTCAAGGTAGACAAGGAGCTCATGCATAAAGATTTCGTAAAGAAAGTGTTGGCCGAGATCATCAAATACAAGAAAAAGGTGGAACAGGCTGGCTCACCTGATGCTCCTCACCGACCACCTCCCGACTATCTAGACTACATCAGAGACGACCTCTCTACAAATCAGATCAAATATATAGAGCTGATGTTGTGTATGCTTCAACACATTCAATTTCCTTGGATGGAAAAAAATGCATTTTCCCGACCCTCTAATTTTATCAACCAGACGGCGGCATTGTACCAATCCCAAGCAGATTGCAGACTTTTGCTGACCACAACTCAAGCCTAGAATATGCGTGTCACACTAGACACACTGCTAACAGAGCATCACGGCTTAGAGGGGTGGAGTTGGTGGGACAGCTTCAATACCCAACTGATAACCACTGCAGAGAAAAGATCAGATCTGAAAGAAAGGGTGTTGAGGCAGGCAGATGAAACCTTAGGAAATTACACACTTCGTGTCAACTTGGCGCAAAACGTTTGGCAAACATTGAAGGCAACCTAAATCCAAACGGACTATGGCACCTCGACTCGAACTTAACTATGGGGGGACGCTGTGTAGGATGGAGGGAATCCAACCAGAACAAGACTGGCTTGTTCGGTTGCTGCATTCAAGTATTTATACTACTGGTACATGCGCACAGACCAGCTTAGGGCAGGTCTGGATAAGCTATGCTAACTAATAAGGTAACGCGTCAACGAGTGCTATGAAGATAAAGGTACGGGTCACGTGATACTGACTAAGCAGATCACGTGACATGAAAAGTAAAAGAAAGATATAAGGTCGAAAGTGGTCACGTGATGCTGACTAAGCAGGTCACGTGACTGAATTTTGTGGACATGTGTACTAAGAAAATGGAAGGATTGTAACAAACATGTGACGATACGATGAAGAAGGTTCATGATGCAGTCATGACAGAATATATTGGCTACCTCAACAAAGACAAGCTTCCCTCCATGCCTGTCGTGCAGGCAATGCATGGCCTTATCAATGTAAGTTCAATTTCAATGAATGCATAACACGTCAATGGCTTATGCACTTTTTGAAAAGGCCATGACGTTAGACAAGGAACATCACTTGGCACGCATAGGCAATCCTTTGATGACAAACCTGGATGATCTGGATCATTTCAAGGTGACACCTATAGCTAGAGAGTCGTTGGCAAACCTGGCAATCCAGATTCCTAAGCTGTCTCAAGAACAAGAACCCAGAGTTGGTACATTTTGGAACGAGTTGCAAGCAGACACAATGAAAAGAGCCAAGTTCTTGCAAATGAACCTGCCAGACAAGCAAGACGAGGAAAAGTTGTGGAAGGCAGAGCAGAACCTGCGGAAAAAGGAGAAAGAGCAGAAAAAACCACGACTTCTGCCACCTCAGGAAATCTTTTTGTTTACCTCAAGGGACTATGCAAAACATGCTGTGAACAACATGTATGGCGAAGATGTCATGCAAATGGTTTGAAAGCCAAAAGGTTTGGTGTTGCTGTCCTGTCATAACACATTGATGTATCAATTTATGCCTAAAGCGGCAAGCACGTCCAAGGCAAGTGGAAGCAGCAGCAAGCCTGCAAACGCCAAAACTACATCCAAGCGTAAGTAGCAGCATCATCTTGTTGTCTTGCTGTGTAGATTTGATCATGATATTCATCATATGTTATTCCAAAATCAGATCAAATTCGCAAATCAAGTACGTGAAAATGTCATTTTGCATAACACGTTGACGGCTTATGACATTTTTGAATAATCCAGAGCCAATCATCGAAACCTCTGACAAAGAGGAGGACAACTCAAATGTCAACAAGACTAATCCTCAACTCATCAATCCCAACAAACGTACTGCCTCATAAATGAATGCGAACAACAACAATGATGACGACAATGATGACAATGATGACCAGTCACATATTGCTCGTCATCGAAAGTTTGCAACTTGAAGATGACAACAACGATGAGGCTGATGGTAGGAGCATCTTCTGTTGTGATCTACAAATTGAATTCTAACTTGGCCATGTGCTACAATGAACAGCCACCATGATGACTGCCTACACTTGGGACACGTACAAAAAGGCGATGAATCAACAGTCCTTTGACGAAGACATGATCAGCACTCCAATCATGTTGTCCATCCTGCAGGACATCCTCGACATGGTGCCCAAAGAATCAGTTCAGTCGAGACACGCCTTACAAATCATCCAATCTTGGACACAAGAGCCAGGTCTTGTAGAGTTGGCAGACCTAATTAACATGTTAAAATCTTTACTGGAGGACAACAAATACATTGCGGCAATGAAACGATGGATGCTGTCTGCCTTGGGAATGTACCCAGCAGAAAACACCACAAGCCCCTACAATGATCAATTCTACGCAAAAATGATGAACAAGTTTGCAGCAAGCAGTAGTGGTGGTGGTCAGTAGGTAGTTGGTCATGGTGATCTCAATCTGTCAATCATTTTGGTGTCTACATCTCTGTTTTTTTGTTGTCATTTGTATACATTATGTAATCATTGTCTATATGATATATATATTGGCGAGCATGTTTCTTGTGATTAGACATCCCCACTTGATCGTAAACCACTACCTTCCTCATTGGAAAGTTATTCAAGTAAACAAACACAAACAAACCACAACATGTCTGCATCTAACCAGGCAAGTTTTCCTCTTAGGATACATTCATTGTTTTCTTTCAATGTTTACCCATCAAATCACTTAGGAAATAAAAGTGAGTGGATTTGTATGTGTGCGCATAACACATCAATGTCTTATGCATTTCCAAAGAGCCAGGAAGAAAAAAGAGAGGTAAGCTAGCTGATCAACCTTGTTTTTACCATCAATGAACAACTGACCCATACTCATTCCAGCAAGCAAAGAAAATCATGCAACACAACGGAATCATCATGAAAGAAGTCATGTTGAAAGACATTGTCAGCAAAATCATGGTGGAATATTTTGGGCTCGTGGAAAACGAGGATGGCAAGCAGGCAACAACACTGTTGCTCAAGGAAATACTTATTGAGCTCCTAAAGGTCAGAGAGCCAGCATCTAAATAACAAAATAAAAATCAATGAAAATTCATTGACTTTGCACATGACTTGATGGCAGACCATGCAAATACAGTCAAACCGTCAAGCAATGCATTACACAGGCAAGTATAGCAAAGGCAAGCAGCTCCCTGGTTGGATCATGAGAGGACAACATCTCTATCCATCGACTGAGCTATCACACATAGAAGAGATCAGTAGTTTAGCACAGGCTGCCTTTTGTGGTCGCTTGCCATTGTTCCCTGCCATCAAATCGGAAGAGAAAGATGACCTTGACTTTCAACAACTCAACTTGACAGGCACGTTTCACTAACCTAGAATTCAAAGTCAACCCTGACATGGTGATATTTTCAATATCCACAGAGGATGTCAAGACAAACAAGGCTTCGACTTCACAGTCAGCATCTATGGATGTAGAAAATGACATCGCTGGCTTGTTCAAGAATCTGCCAGATGATGTCATCATGACTATTCTTGATTCTTCAATTAAAGAAGAAAATTCTAAACAACATAAGTTTTGTCATAGCACGTCGACAGGTTACATTTCATTACCTGTTCACTAATTTTTGTATGTATTTCAACTGTTAGATGCTATCACTCCGGAATCACCTATGCCTATCATGGAACAAAAACCACCAAACAGTAAATAATAAAGCATTTTATTTCAGTCAACTGATCTAAAATACCAAATTCAAACTCAGTGTTGGCTTTCGTTGCCAAAGACAAACAAATGATGAAAGACTCCATAGGTTATTATTTATTATTTATTCATGATCAAAGACCATAGGATTTATTATCGCACTTTCAGTCTTGGTTCCCGATTCAGAAGCAGAGGAAGAAAAAAGTGTTCTGTCAGGCTGGACATCATCCAATGCTGAAGTCATCAAAGAACCATTGGCAGGGCCATTAGGAGCCAACAACTTCACTTTACACTCAAAACGTCCACAGGATGATGATGATGCTAACGAAAACACCACAGGCCAAGCAAAACCTCTTCAACGGCTGCAATTCCAAGCAAATCCAAAGGAACAAGTTAATTGTATGTCAAAACATCATTAAATAACACTGAGTTTCAAGTTTACAACACTCCTCGCACAGACTCAGAGCAAATCGAAATGTATTCTTGGAAGACCCTTCAATCACACATTCTCAACTCTCAAGTTTGTCGTCTAGAGATTGAAAACATGCCTGCCTTGATACGTGTCTTGTCCGACATGTACTTTCATTGCAAGATGACTTTGGACAATGAGTCATCCCAGATCGCAGTGAAACAAGTCGAGAACGCTATAAAAGAATTGAAGAAACCCCCAACGGTGCTGATAATCAGAGGATTGATTCAGCATTTCGAGAACATACAGGACATAGAAATTCAGCATGTGATGGTCATTGCCAAGAAACTGCAAAAGTTGCCCAGCCAAATGAAACCTGTCAAGCTAGCACAATGGGATGACTTTTACTCGGGTAAAATGTTTGAAGAGTGGAGCAGGAAAAAGTAGTAGCAAGGTATATCAATGTAACAATTGCTCTTCCAAATTCTTTGTCATACATTTTCATAACCCGTCGACATGTTGTGCGCAAATTTTGAATTCTTTCTTGGACAACCTATGAATGACGACCTATACTATATGTGTTTGTATTGTCACATTATTCAAATCATCAGAATTATACAGTCACGAAAGATTGTTCATGGAAAAACAAAATGTGATGTGAAAGCAGTCGGTCATTGAGCAAATGCTCTGACTCCCGAAAAGTGTGATTGATTTCATGAGATACGCATGCATATCAAGAGTGAACAGTCAAATTTCATTGTCAAACATGTCATAGGATATGGAGAAGAAATGATGGTCAGCATAACACATCAATGGAGTATGACAGAACTACCAGGTATATTCTAAAATGACAGTATTTCATATGCAGGTCATTTTGGTATATTTGGCATTGTTTGTCAATATTGTATCATCATATATATAAGCAATCTTGAAAGCAATGGCTATGCAAAACCTCTCTTGACTCTGAATTGTTTCCTGCCATTTCAAGCAACGTTGAACAAACACCAACAAACAGACAGACAAGATGCAATCCAAAGTGATTTTTTTTGTTTTTTTTTTGACATAACTCGTCAACATGTTAATCAATATCCAGGCCATCATCACCAAAGTAAGTTGCATGGACAAATACAATATTACTCGGATTATCATGTATATAATGTTTGAAACAGGAAGCAACTTTGCAAGCACTGCTGGCTGCGTCTCCATGGATGAGACAACTTGGTGTCTCAGCAAACCGAGTAAGTGATGACATATAACCCGTCGACGTGTTATTTACTATATCGATTGATGGTGAAACACAGTCCAGCATGCTATACTCTAAGATTGCATCAGAAATCTTGGGAATGATCTTGGAGAAATGCCCAGATCTAGACATACAAACTGCATTTCGACAAACATGCTTGAGATTCAGGAATGACAC
>JBBPOT010000215.1:0-13706 GCA_038091595.1 Leccinum subatratum | reverse complement strand
AAAATGCGGGTATCCGCGCCGAGATGGAGAAGAAGACGTATTTTCCGTATACATCCAGGGCCATTTTCTGCGAACAAAGACAAAGAACAGACCACGAGTGTATGAGCAACGTAGGCATAGGCTGCGGCTGACCGAGCCTCTCGAATGCACGGTGGTGCTCGACCTGGTGCCAGTGCGACAGCCATACCCAAGGACCTGCTCGGGTTTCAATGTGGGCACGTCTAACTAACTAAACGTATGACGTACAGCGGGGTCTCCCATAACATTATTGACCCAGGCGAACCACCGTCGTCTTTGGTGTCAACCAGTGAGCGTGGTGGTCGTTTATCAGTGTGCGGATAGCTTTACTGCCTCAGATAGCGACGGCGGAAGCTACAAGATACCATACATTGTGTACTACGATTGCGAAGGCGTTCCTCGTGCGTTCGCATGGTTTCTGGAGAGTACATTCGATAGGGCGGAAGACGAGGTGAGTTGTCGTATTCTGTCGAGCAGTCGCCTGCGGTCCCACTGAATTGTGCGACCTTACTAGGTGGAAACTCTATCTCAGACCCAGAAATGTGCCGAGCGATCAAGATATTTCCTCACTTCCGCCTGGCAACGGGACCGCCGCGCAAGATTTCATGCAGTATGGTTCCGGAAGGCGAAGCGAGTCTGCACTACTGCCTGAGTACCAAGAAGACAGCTAATTCGTTCAGGGTAGTGTTCAAGCAACTCGTGTTTGACCCATGTGGCCAATTATCTTTCCTAGGAAGACCAAGGGATCGTCGTTATTGATACTGGCAGCGGAACCGTTGACATCAGTTCCTACTGCATGACAACGACGCCTCTCACGTTGCAAGAAACCGCTCCTCCAGAATGTAGGTAAACTATCGGATTGCATTGCTGGTCTTGACGAACTGGGTTGTCGCTTTACAAACATCCTTGCAGAGAAGCTGACAGGTTCCAAATTTAGGGCCGAGGATATTGCTCAAACGACGAGCGAGTTTGATAAGACAACAGAGCTCCGTTTCAGCAGCCCTGCTGAGCCGTCTTTCACTCATTTCGGAACTACCAAGGACCGCGACCTTGCGCTCAACACCAAATCTGGGCAGTTGAGAATTCTGGGGTAAGAAATACCTGTGTTCAGTTAGTCGCCCGCCTACTCACGATGCCAACAATGCAGGGCCAATGTTGCAACCCTCTTTGAACCCTCTGTAGCAGCGGTCGTCGCAGCTGTGGAAAACCAGCGAAAGTTGGCGACGAAACCAAGCAATGTATGTCTATGTCACACCCTCGCCCGAGATATGAAAAGACTGACCACCGTCAGTCTATCTTCCTCGTCTGGAGCTTCGCCGTGAGTGACTGGCTCTTTGGGAGGCTGCAAGGATACATCAAACCACTGGACCTCAATTTTTTTCGCCCAGACAGCAATACGTAGGTTGCTTTTAGAGACCGCCTCTTTTTTCATTACGTTGACTTGCGAATGTCGGACAGCAATAAGACTGTCGCGGACACAACGCGAATGAACAACCCGGGAAACAGTACTTCAAGGCAACGACGCTACCAGATACCATCAACACTGCACCGATGCCGGCGTTCAAATCGTCGACTCGGCAGGGACACGAGATGGAGAAAGGTGCGGTGGCTTCCTTTTCTGAAGTTTTTAAAATGTCCCTGGAAAGAGCCTCCTGTTTTGCGTAATCACTCATATCCGTGCAAATCTGATCCCATATGGCAGAACTCAACAACCGCGCGCCGTTTATCGATTTCTGCCAGGGTTTGCTTAACCCGAACGCGATCGAACGATGGTCTCCTCAACAAGCTAGCATGCGCCCCTTTATCACCGGCGAAAAGTCTACAAAGCCATTCCAAGTAAGTCCTGTACCTCGAGGTCTCCAGAGACTTGTTTTTTTCTGCATGTCGTAGGGATCCATCTGACTCACACGTTCCTTTGATGACTAGCCGAACGGACTTGCCCCTCAGATCTCGACCTCGTCTGGTTCTTCGGCAGACCTCAAGCGACCGTACGGCGGTCTCGTTCCTTCATAACCAAAAGGCAATCCACGACGCTCCTCCGCATGAGAGATCTTGGGAGTGGTTTGAAAACGAGCAGGCTTCGCACGCTTGGACATACGACTCAACCAAGTCGATCCTAAAATGACCAAAGTACAAGACCCTACGCCAAAGTTCACTGCCGAGCTGATGTCAGACGTACTCGAAAGACTCTTCACCAAACTTCCCCTGATTCGTATGCTCGTTGTTATCGTCAACTCCTGGCCTCCCGTCATCAAGAAGCTACAAGCCGCTGGCAACGGATACCTACCAGCATTGAGCGCCTCGAGATTCACCGTTCCGTCTCCCTATGTCTGGATCGGACCTGGGTTTGATACCCAAGGACACCGCGACCTGCTATTTTGTTTGGTGGTCAGACAAAACACCTGCTATATCTTTGCTTGTCGGGCATCCATATATACTCCAACGACCCCCCGGTCTCCAATCTCACAACGCTCGATCTTCGGCACATAGCAATGGAATCTCTCCTACTCTTCCACGCTTCAGGGAAATTCTGAACCATTCCCCCGGCTTGGATAAACTCACGCTGGACGGGTGCGGCTCTCAGCCAGAATCAATGCGGCGTGACCACGCCCCCGTCGAGCTCCCAAATCTACGGACTTTTAGCGCTTGGCTCTTTCAACCTTTCCTACGCACGCTTCGTTGTCGCACAGATTCAAGGTCCTCGTCTTCGTGACCTGTCCCTGACGAATATGGTTGGCAGCGACTACATCCCTCTGATCGCCGTGTTGGCGCGGAGGTTTATGCAAGTGCGACTGTTGTCGCTATACAACATCAAGCTGGCGATGAACGCTCTGGGAAGGCTAGCATTTGTTCGATGGCTGGAATCGATGCCCGAGATCGGGTATGCAAGACTGTCTCGGATAAAACCAGAGGTCCTCAACATGTTCGGAGAGAACCCTGTGAGTTATCGCAAGCCCGCGGAAAGCGGCTCATCTTCATTGAGTGCGCTCCACTCCACCCCTGCAGGCCACGTCCTTTGTCCAAAGTTTCAATGTATGGAGGTCCAGGACTTGCCGGCTGCGACGATCGCAGAGTTTGAGGAAGCACATAGGAGTGCCGATGAAGAAGATGTACTTGATTACCCCCTGGATGGAAGGTTTGCCACAGGATGATATATAACTATTACAGCAGGAGTCAACACTTTATATCGCCCCAATCGGGGTGAACACGGAGGAGGAGAACATACTACTGGCGGAAGGGTGGGATGCATGACGAGACTCTCAAAAGTCAGGGTCGTCTCCTCGTTTGACGCAAGAGATGTCTACACCAACTCAACATAAAGTACTGCGCATATCGGCGCCTACTGCCTCATCGGATCATGTTTAGCCTGTACTGTTATTACATCCTATCGCTTGTGTTCAATACGTATCTCTGCTACCATTTGAAATATATTCATCCCGTTCTGAATGTCACTTAGTACCGACGGTCTGTACTCGAATGTGCGGGTCCAGGACCGCCCGGGCGGCCTTACTATAGTTACTCGCTAGCAAGTCTGTAATATCCGCGTCACTTCTCGTATATGAAACACCTCTTCGACTACCCGTTCGGCATCTGGCCGCTTTGCCATCGCTACTACCCATTTATCTGCAGATTTTCAACTACTTCCGAGCTTCAGTGCCGCTAGCAACCAGTGCATTCTACGCTTGTCTCCGCAGTCAATGTGCAGGAGGTACTGGAGCAAGGTTCAAGTTGCGGGGTATTCTGGAACCAGGTCACTCACTTTCATTCCCCTCTTGAATACACCACGGTCCACATCAGGCCAGGAAGGAAAGGCCCTTGCATACTACGAGTTTGCTCATACTTTCACCAGAAATACACAACCTCATTCCATTTACAGGGCTCAGACCAGCGTAAAAGAATGTGTTAGCAGTAGTACTTTGAATGAAAGTCTGCGCACAAGCTCTACTATAGTCGCTACATTAGTCCTGTGCCAGTGGGTAAGCTAAGCACATATCAGAAGCAGGGAGGACATAGCATCTGCTGTGAGTAAGTGGAGTAATTGATGCTACCCTATCTTTTCTGACCCATCTAATGACCTTGCAGAATTGACCCCGCAGTTCACCCTGAAGGACCAACACAAACTGCCCTTTCATAGTTGGGCTAGCAGGAATGAGGAAACATGCAGGGATGAAATGGTGCTCCATACCACCCCCTGCATGGTTTCCAGAAACGAAAACAGAAACACATCCACGAGGGGCTTGGCCCTGGTGACTGGCAAAGCGGTCTGGGCAAGTAGTCCGCACAACCCGCTTGATGTAGTTTCCTCTGCAATAGCCCACACCGACATTAAATGCCAGTTGATGACCAGAAAAATCACAAAACATATCATCAAAGACCCACTCAATAGTCCCTAGAAGGAGCAGTCAGTAGGCGGTCTTGTATCAAATTTGCCAGACTACCTTTGTCAACCTCTCTGTCCGCTGCCGTAACTTTCCATGGATCGCTTTCAGTGTCATCCAAAACCGAGGTTGCTTTGGGAGAAGGGGGTGGCGTCGTATATATGACTGGAGGAGTTTCAGGGCGAAATGACCGCGCAATGAGGGTCTGCAGTTGGGATAGTAGTCCCCTGCTCAGGTGAGTACCATCCAGCAATATACCTTTTCTACTCCGCAGAAAAATAAGATAACACAGCGGTACAGGAATTTGCAACGCACTCTGTTGCCACATGCCTATTCTTCACCTCAAGCGATTGATGACCAGAGAATGAGACCACACTGGACGTCCGGTTAACCGCATGAAGTGTTGCACGAAAGCCCTTGTACTCTCCGCCGATTATCCATACACTGCAACCAATGGGAGCGCAAGGTATGGCGAAAGGAACCAATAGCATGCAGAGCATAATTGGGACGGTCAACTGGGGGTGGCAGTCATCGTCAGTGGAGGATACCACAGGGTACCATACAACAACTTACAAAGCTCCCATCTGCTTCCAAAACAAGTTCGACTTCTGCTTTGGGAAAGTCAACTGACCTCACAGCACCTGTAGTACTACGGTGTTCTCCTCGGACGACCTGCAGCACATCTCCAACAGCCACATTGTAGCCATGCTCCTTCGAGAAACTTAGAGTGTTGGGAGGCTTGGAAATTCTGACTTCGTCCAAATGAAACAGCACACTATTCCACCCCTCCTTGAAGTAAATTAAGGCCCAGATCCAACCATCTCCTTCGATGCTTTCCAACACTCCATTCAATCCGAGGTACTTGCCAGCCGTAACGCTTATCAGATCTCCTTGCATGACGTCGTCAAACTGGCGTTCAGGAGGAGCCGACAGAGTGTTCTCAAGACCAACATGACTGGACAGGAGAGACCAGGCTTGATCAGCCAAATGCGCCTCCATGAACGTCCGTGGTACCGCAACCTAGAAATACGATAAGTAGTGACGGACGATGGTAGATGAGGTAAACTGAACTATATCCTTGTTTTCCAACAGAACGGTAACTTCGATTTCACTGGATGTCAGCACGGTTCCTGTAGATCCTCGGTGACAGCCGGCCAAAATTTTGACAGAATCACCCTGTTTGAATAAGCGCCTGACGCTAGAGATGGGTACCGTACATTCTGAGACACTGGACTCCAAAGGTCGTACATGGACGATTCCCTGTTCAAGCTCCACAGAAATAACCTTGGCACACTGCTCCCCAAGGAAACCAGTCACCGAGCGCACCAAATCGCCTTCTCGCCAGAAGGCTGAAGAAAAGAACAAATGCGTCCGTTCAATGAGATCCCGATCGACTTTTGCTTCGACATGCAGTGCGATCCAATCCGGGTGAGGGGCTTCCACAGTCTTCAGGGAGGATTTTGTGAACGAGTTCTGTAGAAGCCCGCGGTAGTAGTAGAGTTCCTTGCATATCCAAATACCTGCGTTTCTGTCGAAATGGGCAATTTCACAGCCTGCCCGTACGGCTTCTTCCACATCGAAAAGCTTGCGCTCCTGCCGTTTCTGTTCTCTGACCTCCTGGATATCGCCCTCATCAACCTTGTCGTAGGGGCGGTGGCGGGGAGCGACAAGGACTTCGCAGTTAGTGCCCTCAACTGAGAGGACATAACCTATGTCACCCCGATAAAGACCGCGTGAGATCCGAACCCATGACTGTGAGCGGATAGAATTTTGATAAAAGCGTAGATATGGGACGTCTTCGTCGGGAACTCGTATAATAGATCGAATAGATTGAATGGTGTCCACGCAGGTAGTCCGTATTTCGTGCGGGCTGTCCGCCTCGACATAACCCTTGTTTGGGATTCTCGCGACATCCCAGTAACGTAGACCCCGTTCCTCGAAGATGGTGCGACAGAAGGTCCTGATGTTTTCTGGAGTAGACTTATTGTAGCAAAATGTATGAAATAGAAGGCGGTTGACTCACGCGTAGGGAACTCGACTATGTATATTCGTTTTCCCTCCTGCGTTTGAATCGGAGAGGGTGGAAGAGCCGGAGGAGGTGCTTGGAGCAGTAGTCGTGGCTTATCGGCTCCCTCGTACCGTTCGAAAAGTTGCTGAAGTTTTTTTGCGTAAGTTATGCACCCAGCTGGGCGGACTTCCCGAAGGAGGGTAACCGGTACTTTCTCGCCACTTTCTCTGCTGTTGTTTTCCTCCTCATCACCTTCTGCTGCAGAGAGATCGAAGAATACTGATCCTGCGTTGCGACGTTTACGTGGGCGGCTGCTACCGTAGTCAGAACAGCGGCGGCGGCCTGCGGTTGGGGGTGCTGGCGGCATCATGTCAGCATGCAAGGCAGCGCCGAGAGACGCCGCGGCTTCTTCAACAACCTGTACGGCCCGGGAGGCGGTACTACCAGTTGTAGCTAGACAGATATCTTCGTCGCTATCCGAAACGGAGGCATCGAAGACTGCGTTGAAAGTCTGAGACCACTCTGTTTCGACGAAAGCACTGCCAAATCTTTGTTTGAGATTTTGAAGGAGCGCAGGGAACTCGAATGCTCCTGCTGCCCAGTCGCGCACCATCTTCCATGCGAAAGGGTTGAGGCGTAGCGACCTAGGTTCGTCTACGAAAAGGGGTCAGTAGGACAAACAGATGGACAACCGACAGTCTACCTTGGGCAGAAGGTTTGACCAAACCGACAGCAGGAGCTTCCTGCGGTGAGATAGGACCCACCGTGACTGCTGCATAGCCTGAGACTGCGATCGCACATGTCAGTGAAAATAAGAAATTCTACACAAGTGAGAACAACCTTGGGGGTTGACCATCAGGAAAAAAGGTTCGTGCCTCAGCTGTAGCACAACACAGCTACTTACACCCCCGACTCTTTTATGTAACACTCGGTAAGAGGAGGGTAGAATCTGTCACTGGGCAGCAAATTTTCAGGCACGCGTCAAAAATCGTTGCGGGCAAAAAAATTACGTAAGCCGTGACGACAGACACCCTTTTTAGGGGGTGGCGCCACACCGTGTGCTGGCTTTCGACTACATAGTATACATAGTACATTCTTCGAAATGTTTGTCGATACTTCTACACCAATTGGTGTTACATACAAGCGACTGCCTCAGATGGGGCGTCGTTCCATTCGTACTCGTTCATGTCGTCAGAGCCAAATCGGACTAGTCGCACATGTTTTGGACCGCGAACGTTACCTGTCGTCGATACCTTCATCCTTGTTGTATGGTATAATGGAATATTGTATGTTCCATGAATCTCGCTTGGATTACTATGCACCCAAGCTTTCCTTTGTCAACTTTGGATCTCTGCGGCGTATGGCCCGTGACAGAAAGGTTTCAGCCACTCACCCTCGTCCGCAAGAGCCGGAACAGGTCCCGGTCCTCACCATAGCGAGACCCAGCCAGAATTTTAAGGAAGAGATGATAGCCCGCAAGCGCAGCCGTGACACTTCCAGGATCACCCCCGACAGAAGCCCCTCAGACGAACGAACGAACGAAAAATCCGAACGTTATGGTATTTCCATCTTGAGTTCTTCAGCGACTTTTTCTGATGGTGGCGCAACCCTACCTTTACCTTCGCCTGGTCCACCTTTGGGTGCTGATCTCTCGGGAATATCCAAACACATACCATATCTCGAGGACGGGACACATGGAGATGGAGACGACAGTTTTCCCACCTCGCCTTTCAATCTGGAGCACACCGACAGGAGTCGACCTCCATCTCCGCAGGCTGATTCGAGAGCGGCGTCTGTTTTCGATCTCTCTACCTCTGAGCTTGCTGCGGAGGTGATGCAAGCACTGAACAGCGAGGACACCACCACCACCGCCAGTGAATGGCTGAATGGCACCGCGGTGGAAGAAAGTGCGGAAACTCTTAAATCCGATCCCCATACCCCAATAAATGTACCATGTGGTGACGAGGATCTCGATCCTGCCCCTGATTTTGACACACTAGATCCCAATGAACGAGAGAATCGTTTTGTCCCTTCGAGAATGGGGGTTCTCCGAGGCCGCTTCGACGTCCTCTTGGGGACGCAGCGGTAGCATCTCTCGCGTCACGACGCCCTCGGAAGGCGGCGTCACTTGGTGCAGCCCTACGTTCTCTGCCCCGCGCACGACCTTTTCGGGGTCTACCGCGCCAACGTCGATATCCGCCACGTCCTCTTCCCAGCGGGCCGCGATGCAGGTGTTGAAAGACAAGCACGAGCTCGAGGCGCTGCTATCTGCACTGTTCGATTCGCAGCAAACAACCAGGACACTCCGGGAGGAGAATACCCAGCTGCGGGATCGTATACGGGAGCTCGAGGACGAGATGGACGAGGCGCGCACGCAGATGCATCGGATCGCCGCCGCTGGCGCCTTGCCGCCACCACCACTGCCACACGGAGCGTTTGCTAGGTCATCCCCGCAAGATCGATCCGCGCTTTTGCCGTCGCCGTTTATGGTACCACGTCGACCAGCGATGTAGCGCTCCATTTCGCATGCACACAACACGAATGGATGAATGGAAGCGAACCGATAGATGGATTGTGTGCAATGGCAGGAGGAGTGAGTGGATAGTATGCATTACGCTGACCGCAAAGCGCTGGCAGACGATCTCTTCAGGGATGCATGACAACGCAAAAGTGGGGACACACTGGCACCTCTGTATAATCATGGGCAGGTGGCTGATAACGGGCGCGGGGTGACAAGGCAGCACCAGCAAAGGGAAGGGTCCGAGTCCGAGTTGGTGGCACGGGGCTGGAAGCAAAGGAGAAGGAAGTGTGTCAGCGTTGCACAACGACAAGAGGTGAGTGGGAAAAGGAGACGCACCTTTATGCTTTCACGAATGCGACCGGCAGCGTGAGGAACGTCCAGCTGATGACTCGCCCACCGTTGTGTCGAGTAGCTTGAGCGCGGAGAGGGTAATGACACAGGACGGGAACGGAGTGATCGGGCGCAGAGCGGAAGAGGCAGCGAGAAAGGTGTGTCAGCGTTGCACGATGACAAGGGGTAGTAAGAAGGGGAGACGCACCTTTATAGTCCCAGGCAGGTGGCTGACCGCGAGGCTGGGGCTGACGTGGATTCCGGTGGGCTTGGAGTGATACGTGCTGTGTCAATCAGGCAGACAAGGCTTGAAGGTATTCAACAAGAACTTGTCCTCGCCGTGTTTCGGTGGTACTGTTGCGCAGCACTCACGACCGTTCATCTTCTTGGTGTACTCTCCCAGTCGCAACAAGGTGATCTTTCGAAAAGCATCTGGAATACTCGCGGATGGACGTACCAAGAGTACGTTGTTTCAAAGGTCGTTCAATTTTATACAGAGGACTGGAAACCATATCTTGATCTGAAGCTGTTCAATCACAAGGAATCGTCTATCATTCTCTCGGAGATGGAGCGGGCGACCAAGTTTACCACCGAGAGGCTTGTCACGATCGAACCAGGGCTTACTGTAACACGGTGCACGAGAAGCTGTACCCGGCTTTGCAGCGCAAAACGACGCGGGTGCCATTCACTATTTGATATTTTCAACGTTCAAGTTGCCATCCCCGTGATATATGGGGAGGGTAATCAAGCAGACGGTCGACTGTTTTGGAGCACGTCCTGGTGTGTTCGGACAATGCCACCATTCTCGCCTGGACCGGGACTTTGGGTAGTATCCATAGTTATCTCCCTTCCAATCTCACTGTTTACGACCAAATTCTACCTCCACATATTCCCATTCAAGTTGCAAAGCCATTGAAAGCACCGAGATGGCTCCGAAAACGAGGCGCACCGCCTGGCAGCGGTCCACGTCACTCACTCGCACGGCAGCACCACCTCAGGGGCTGATGAGTTCCTCTCGAATCAATGCGCTGTCATAATACTTACCACGGACCTCTCTCCGAATGGGTCCGCGCCGTGAAATAAGGGTCTATTGTCCGCAACAAACGCGCCACTCGTCCATAGTTGTCATCAAAGCACACCCAGTTCCTTTTAACCTAGGCTTGGCCCACAACAGACGCACAGTGCGCCACTCAATGCATGGACCACATCCTGTATGGGGTGGACCACCCAGACCTGCTACAAAACCTCAAGAGTGGCTCTCATCCTCATCATCTATTTCTCCAACATCGCTCATCACTCTCGTTTATTTCATTTCCCCTAATCTAATTGTTCTCTGCCGGCTCTCCAGCATCCTACGTGCCCCGTCGCTTCGAGTCTGGCACATTCCCCGTCCCTCGAAATTACAATCTGAGACAAATGCTGTTCAACTATGCCCAGCGAGGAGCAGGAGGCAGAAGCCACAGGGCTATCTCTGCATCAAAAGGCTATCTGTCATCCAATGATTCCGACCAGGTCATTCCTTCCTTTCCTTTTAATGACGTCCCTGTCTACGCGAACACGGTGGACATTGAAAGTAAGCAAGGTTTGGTTGTTTGCGTGTCTGTCGCAACTCACACGCGCTCGGATCCGTCTAGCGCTGGCGTTTCACGAGTTTTGGGGTTGCGTCTTGACGCCAGACAATGTAGTTTCTCGCATAGGCACCGACGATATTCGCCATCACGTTTGGGTGGCCGCCAAGCGCGTCATAGAGTCCGGACTGTGAGTAGTCGTATGAACGTTGTTGCTCTGCAGTGTTTGCTCACGTGAAGGTGTTTCTCATTCGATTGACTTGCCATCGACTTGTCTTCGCACACTGATAGCTCCAATAGTTATTGCATCGCATCTCCGCATAGAATCGATCTGGCCGACAGAGTCGCGCTCATAGAGGCCGTGATGGACCAATTTGTAAGTCGCCTTTCCCCGTAGTTCTTTGTTGCTTGGCGTTTGAACATGACAATGCGAATGCGCCTGCGTATTCTGCATAGATGGTTGAACTGGGACTGGTGCTTCTGGACTTATTACCCGGCCCACTCGTCGTCTTCGTCGACCCGCGTCTTCAAGACTCGGACGATTCGGCACGCATGGTAGCCAAGGCCCGTGTCGTGGTGGCCAAGTTGGGGGAAGTGCAAGTGCGGCGGTGGAGAATCACTGCCACGGTTAGGATCCTTCTCTTCTTTCAGGCTGACGTCATATATTTTGTACCTGTTGGGGCTGACTTTGTTTGTTCGGTAGCTGCCTGCGACTGAGGACGGGATACATGCTGCCCGAGAGCTCAGAGAGCAGCACGGCATTCAGACGAACTTGTCCTTGGTCTCCTGCCTCCCGCACGCTGCCGCGTGCATTGAAGCAGGTGCGGGAATGGTGAGCATGAGCGTCGAGCCGGTCAGTCTCGTTTCGCTAGTGCGGGGGCGGGGTTGGGGCTGACGAAAACTCCACTATAGATTATGGAATGGTTCGAACAGCGATGGGGTAACCGATCGACGGGACATGTTCATGTTTCACGGGGACACCCCCGGGATCCAGGCCATCCAGTCCTGTGCGACCTATATACGCCAACATGGACTCAACACCACGTTGATTACGACGGACGTGCGACAGGTAGGTTGCCACCATGGTTTTGAGCTTGGTGCGCTCGACGTTGCTACTTTTGCTCATCTGCATGTACATGTGTAGTGGGCCGAGCTAAAGAAACTAGGCGGCATTGGCGCGACAGCACTTACAAAAGAGCAGCTCGACGACATCCCCATACAGCGATTGGCGACGTGGTACCCGCAAGCGGACGACGAGTCACCCGCGACGTTCCACGCTTTGCAGGAAGCGTTCCCGCCGCGCTATCTTGATTCGAAAAGGGGTTTTCTGGGGTCGCTCCCGGCCGAGTATCGAAGCTTGGTGACTGCGGTGCTATACTACGTGCGTCTGAGCAAGATGGCGAGCCACATGGAGACGATCGAGAAAGCGGTATGGTACGAGATCAAGAAGCGAATCCGACTGGAGACGATACCATTGGAACGACTGTATCGTCGACCGTCTCTGACTGAGGCTGATGCTGAGGTTGGGGCGCGACGTCCCCGCAGGTCTATGTCTGCTACCGAGTCTGATTCCCTTAAACGGTCTAGTTCCAGGACCCCTCGACGAAGCTCTTGGCACAAGAAGAACTGCTGACACGAAAAGAGCCCGAACAAATGGTCGAAGGCGTCGACTACTTCTGAATACCTTTTCTCGTCTCCGAGACTGCAGTTACTGACGCGGGTCCATCATTGTACTCCAGTCCTAATCCCGATATGTATGTATTCCTCTTTTGCCAAATGACAGTCGGGGTTGTTGCATCTTCATCATTCATCACGACCCGCATTTCGTTATTGGGGATTTATCTCCATATGAGCGACACGTCCGCGGACTGCGCGCCCGCTCCGGAAGTAATATTCTGGCAAGTGTTCTTTCAATTTTTTTTTTGGTCAAAGGGTCCTGATGGTACATATATATCATCGTGTTTGTTTGTTGCTTGGACATTTGATGGGCGGCGTGTTCCGCGTTCGTGTCCGCGTCTCCTATCTGTCAGGCTGCGTTTCAATAGGCCGCCTGACGGCGGGACAATCCAACGCCGGTAGGCATCACATCGATGGGCCGTCAGCTGGTTGGTCGGGTGAATCAAATGATCAACTTTAGTGACACCTTCCCGATCATTTCGTCCATCTGGTCTCTTTGCTTTGCAAATATGACGTGGATAATGACCTGACCGATCAGTGACAGGCGGGGGCGGTCCGACTCGGAGGCCCTCGCATACTCACGTTAGTATCAAAGCGCTCTCTCTATCTCCAATAATAGGACTGTGATCATGTAGATCAAGGGGTCAAGCCTTCAAGGCGTCCGTTCACCGACCTGGTATCGATCAAGAGCAGCCACCGGCGAAAGTACATATCTATCATATACATACCATATAACTACATGCAATTTGGTATGGACAGCTCTCGGCCGGGTCTCTCTGGCAATTTGTTTCAAGCCGTGCCAGCGGGGGCGGAGTGTTGGTACCTGCCATCCACGACCTATGTTTACTCGAAGCAGCCTTTTCTGACCCCCTAGCCCCCGCGACGCTGCTGCTATGAGGGTCCAATTTGATGCACTTTCATTCGGCGCGCAACTTTCTCGGACTGGCGCACAACTTTCTCCAGTGGGCGCGCAACTTTTCAAGGGTGGGCGCGCAACTCTCCAAATATTAGAGCATTCAGGTCACGTTTGATAGAATCATAACTGGGTATAGGAGTATGAGACTATGAGGGTCCAAATGCACTTCCATTCGGCGCGCAACATTCACGAGAGGGCGCACAACTTTCGGGGTGAGCGTTGGGTGAGCGCGCAACTTTCACAAGAGGGCGCGCAACCTTTCGGGATGGGCACTCTTGGAGCGCACAAA
>JBBPOT010000214.1:0-13732 GCA_038091595.1 Leccinum subatratum | reverse complement strand
GGTGAAATAGTAAATACTGTATATAAGCCTCGGGAGCGGAGTTCTAATATTATTACGTTCCTGACCCCAACTAGTATCGTCTGCCATATCTACGGGCTCACGGAAACTCCCGAAACTTATCTAATCATGCCCCATCGCATCATACTCGAGCCGCTCGATTAACATCGCGCTCACGCTGGACCACCTCGAGTCTAGCTCGTCTCATACTTGTATCTTGTATTCGTCTACTCGTAGCCTCTGCCACTTGATGACTTAGCCTGAGGGGTCCGACCGTCCGAGTCATGCATACAGCACATGCATCCTCGAAAGGTCCAAAATGGTCAGGACCATTCGTGGGAATCTGGACCAATGTGTGGAATTCCTGGATGTGGCAAAGCTGCCATCATTATTGACAAGTTGATGACACACGTGACATGGACAAATACAGGGGAGCTTGTTAACAAACCTGTGACACCACAAACTAGCAGGAAAGACATAAAGACAACCAGAATTCACTTATATAGTCATGAGGTACAGAATTGTTTGAGTGCTGTTACAATGTATAAAACAGTATAATCATGATGAATCAGAATGATGTGTGGTGCTTCTGAACTTGTGTGGAATGGCAGGAATTGAGGAGATTTTTCAAACTCAGATTATATTATTTTATATATAAGTGAATCACTTTGTTGCAGAACATAGTTCATTTGCATCTGACAAAACCCTCCTCTGGGGAGTTGGGGGGTCCAGTAGGGGAGCACAAAGCACAAAGCACAACCATAGACCTACTAGGTCTGTGTGTAAAAGAGGATACTTAGGTAGTCAAGTCTGCTTTCTTGTCTGTCTGACACCCCTCTCCAATGATTAGGATTGGGTGATTGGCCGTTAGAAGGTACAATCTACAGTATGAGTAGAGGCAGATAAGGGAATAGGTTAGTAGCAGTTTCAAGCCTGTGAAAGGTCTCATCAGCTCTGCTACCCCTACTGCTGCCCATCCAAGACCATTTAGGGTACCAGCTAGTAGCTACCAATCTTAAGCCCTATTGAAGGAGTTGGCTAGATCACAGAGGTGCATGACATGACATGTAAGAGTGGCATGACCCCAGATAGATTGGTTGCATTTGGGGCAATAATGACTGGGGAGGAGGGATGCTTCTTGCTTGTAGATGGAGATGGCATCATGGAGGGGAAAGGAAGGTGGGGGTGATTCCCTCAGGTTATTTGGGCAAGAAAGGCCCTTTTGGGGCACCCACTGGCACTTATTCACTGCCATGTGGTACCCACATTGGTTCATACCAATGTGGGGTCTTCTCTTGCCATTATGAGGATTCAGCTGAGTGACACAGTCACACAGATGGGGATATTTTTGCTGCAGTCTGTGCTTGAAATTGAAATGTCAATGATTTTGCCCTACATTTCCTCCCCAATCTTTCATTCATGAAACTAACATGCACATGACTAAGTACATTTCTATAGATTCTTGGCTGTTTCAACTATCTTTGTTTGCATCTACCTTTCTTTGTTAAACAAGTTGAAACAACTGGATCTTCTGTATTGACTCCTTTCATGGCACATTATAAGGGAGTTTATTAAATTACTGAGAATATAGGGTTATTGAATGAAAAAATGAAAGATGTGCTTAACACACTCATCCGATTCTGAAGAATGACATTCAAGATCTTCTCTACCTTCTCTTCTTTGGATGCTTTGCCATATTGATCAACAATTTCCTTGATAGCTAATTTCACCTTCTTGGGTATGTTTGATGCATCAGCAAAATGTGTTTGCCTTTAGAGTGCTCTATAGAAGGGGGGCATTTACCATACCTCATATATCTTTGTAAAGTACATATAGTGCTTTAGAGAAGGAATGTATTTTGTATAGCTAGCAAAGTACCAGAATGCATACATGGTACTATCTAAACTCAGTATAAATTGTTAGGCAACTTGAAGAGCAGGGTCTAGGTACTACTAACCAGCATGGGTAGTACAGCAACAGGTACGGTACGGTATGGTACCGATAGGGCCATCTCTTATCACATCCATACCCGTGTGTTGACCCGTTGCTCAGACTCCGAGTCGGACGTGCAGAAGCGGTGTGTTTTGTGTCGTCGCTCTACTACTACTATCCATCCATTTCTGGCATCGTGTGTCGCATCCTCAGGCTCCTCCTCCTCGTTCGTGTCCGCTTCAATCCCCCTTGTTGTTTGTATCATCGACATCGCGTAATCCTTGTTTGCGTCTTTGTCGTCCGAGTCGTGACTGTTGTAGCGTCGTCCTTGTCATTGTTCATGTCCGTCCTGTTCAATCGTCACATCGTTCGTCGACGACGTCGTGTCATAGCGTGCCGTCCGAGTCGCGCCACTCATCGCGTCGCGGTGCCACGTCACATCATTCGTCGTCGTGCCGTTGCGTCAGCGTCATTTCTTGACGTGTGGGTTGTTGTGACGGAGGGAGTAGGGTGAAGATGGTGAGGACGAGGTGTACTACTCACTGTCATTGGTGTCGTGTCGTCCTCATCTCATCGTCACCGGACGACGAGAAGCGCTGCATCAGATTGGTGTTACAAGTTAGATACATAGATGTAGAAATAACGAACCTTTTGGAATACTCTTTATTCTTGCTGTGCACAAAGGGAAGGATCTGATCTACGCATTCGAGCCTGTCTAGGTAACAACTGACTTGGAGGGAGAGATTCGTGAACGAGATCACAACCTGGGGACGTCAGAATGGGACGGCAAGCTTACCGTAGTGCTCCATTGCCGTCCACACCCTGAACCTCGTTTTCTGGATACTCAAAGTATATGATGTCTCTATATGCGCTCGTGTGAGCTGTCGAAAAGGGCAAGTGAGCGAGGGGACCTAGGTTCTATCGAATCCGTAGTCTTTGATCAACTGAACGACTGCTGTTCACGAGGAACGAAAAATCCCCATCTTGTGAATACGTCCAGCCGCCGGACAACAAGACCTTGAGGTATCTTTTGACAAAAAGTGAGTCGGGATCAAGAATGAAAAAAGCGCGAGAATGTATAGAGCTGGAAGCGACTTGTCAGTGGCGGGACAAGATCATGAGAACGACCGATGTCACCTTTTCAAACAGCCATAGAGGTTATTCCCTGGTTCGTCCCAAGAGTCGCCGGGGAAGTGCTTCTTTTGTGGCCTCGTATGAGTCGTATCACCCAGATGATTGAGTGGTGATGGTCGTACATGGTTCAATGGCCCAGCTGTCGGTGAGGCATATCTCTCCGGTGCCAGGCAACACATCCGCGAACGCATATAGGATGATGTGCGTAACGCGTTAGCTGGCTCGGGTCAATGTCGGTCGGCTCTGCGACAGATAAGTCACGACATCAGCGGCGAAGAATTGTCAACATACAAAAATTGGCCACACATATGCCCCCCTCGGCTGCTAACATTTTCCTATTCACCAGTGAAAAGATTTGGAGACGAATCCACCTCAGAATGGAGGAAATCAGCGACTCAGTAACCGATCCATGACACGAGCGATGGTAAAGCCGCTCGGAGATAGGTTGCAGCGGGTGTTGGGTTGTCAGGATGAAAAGCACGAGGTGGTCGTCGAGGCATGAAGATCGACTTACTTGGAACGAAGTCGCGCACCCGCCAGAAGCTCGGCGTTCAACGTTCAGGGGTCGCGAAACTCCGATGGCCCACACCCCCTCTTGGGCGCTTTGAATAACGCGATTACCGGAATAACGCGATTACCGTATGAAAGCATTAAGACATGGTTTGGGACATGGGAAGGTAATATCGAGCTTAGCAACTTGAAATACAAGACGCACGCCAGAAACGGCTTCAAACGACTGTAGAGGAGGGTGTCAGTTTGGAAATGGATAAGGGCGGCAGGTCTGCGGGAACGAGCAAGGACGGCGATGCAAAAAGCAAGGAAACACAACAAATTGAAGGGGACCAGAAGAAAAACAGAGTTGATTGAGCAGTGCGAATTCTGAAAACTAAGGTGTGAAGCCTATAGAGAACAACATGTGGTAGTAGCGACCAGACTCCCGATCTGAACGTCCTTGATGGTATAACAGGGCTCGACCCCTTTTCTAAATTCGTATTAAGCGGAAAGGGCAGTGTCATGTCACCTTGGTAGTCCCACAAAGAGGAGGAGGCGTTTCCGGCTGTGGAGTTTCCGACGCCCGAGGGGGGCAAGGAGACTGTTGGTCATGAGGGAGGAGTTCAAGGTGGAGGATTCCGAAGGCAAACGCTTGCGCGGCGGATGCAGGTAGGCTCTCGCTTTGATTGGACCTCTGTTCCAGACTGCTTATACCTGCTTGTTACAGATACCGCTGATCCTCGCCATGTCGATCCATAAAAGCCAAGCCTGACTCGGAGGTCAGACCATACAGAGGGTCAAGGTTGACCTGGGGAAAGTGTTTGAGAAAGGTAAGACTCCAGCGGGGAGTGATTTATGTGCACGTCCTGATGCTGACCGGGCGTAGGTCAGAGTTATGTCGCTCTTTCTCGGGCTGCATCAATGGACGGATTGCAAGTGCTGCGGTTTGATCCCAAGAAGGTGCGTCGGGTTCTCGCACATAGTAGATATATATGATTGATAACATGTTACTACTTACTAGGTCATGGCGCACCCCAAGGTTATCGAGTGGAACAAGTCGCTTGCATCCGGGACAGAAAGTTGAACGTCCCAATACTGTCTCATCATTTGGTCAGGTCGTACTGGTTTTTATTGCTACTATGTATATCGCCCCCAGGGCAACATCGATGGAGTCGTTGACGGCCTGCCGGACAGTACGGGTGAATTGGTGGAATAACAACAGACAAGAGGCTTGATTTATGCCTTATGCCCTTGCCAAGGACTTCAGGTCGCTTTACTTGCAAAACAAACACCACAAGAACATTGACGCCCACTCGGTTGAGTCACACCATATGGAGTGTGCACCTGACGACTCTGTCGACCCACGATCGAGCGGCATTGGGTAAATGTTTATAGATAGTAAATATACATTGTTTCTGTTTCGACGATAATGACGACGGAGCTCTCTCAGTTTACAGTAACGGCCTTGAGGTAGTCTACCCTGTATGGGTTGGCGTCGGTGAGATCGCTTCTGTTGTGGGGCGTCCACTTGGGTTCGTCCTGGGGCGGGGGTGAGCGGAACGGATTAGGATTGCGAGACGTGAGCAGTGTTATAAGGATGAAGATGCTTACCTTGAACAGCCTCATCGCCTTGATAACGTTCTTCTCGTCGAGCGTGAAGCGGTGGTAGATGCCAGCTGGGAGGACCATGAGGTCTCCAACCTCGATCGCGCAGCGGATCCACTTGTCAGTGGGGTGCTCTGTTGGTGGGTGATGTACGTGAGTGGGAAAGAACAGGGATCACAGAGGCGGACGAGGAGGCTCACCGCGAACGTCGAAGAAGCCACTGCCGTTGAGGATGTACCTGTTCTCCTCGTCCTCGTACATATGATTCGCAGCCTGACGAAATAGAGGTTGATCAGCAATAAGGCTTTGATTCTCGAGTGCATACATTTAATGCCGAGTCCACCAAATTTGGCTGTCCATTCGTTGTGCTTCTCGGTACATAATGCCTGAAATGATGCTATAAAACCATACTTGATGTCGAGAAATAAAGGCTGACCTTTTTCGGCGCAACATAAATGCATTTGACCGATTGCGCATCGTTCGCGACTTGTGTTAGCATTCGAATCATGCTTAGCTCAAAAAGAACGGTCTTTCCGCTCCCAGTAGGCGCTAAAATGCATCAAGCAACCAAGAGATAATGCATACGGACAATGTGTAGGTAAAGCAACCGACCACTAATGACCTGTGAATTTTCAGTGACAACACATGACACTTCAAAGTATATAGTTACCAGATTTTCACGCGAATGTAGGACCTACAGAAAGTGATCACGTTCGTCTCGTTTATCTATGGAAAGGTTCGAACCTGATCAAAACATACCGACTGTATCGCGTTGAACACCCCGAATTTGAAACACGCCACGGAATCTGTCAGCTTGAACCGACATTGACGGACAATTAAACAAGATATCTTTTCACGCACGCAATTCCGAAACGGGGCGCAGTTTCCACCCAAACCTATTTCGTGTGACATTCTCGCGACTAGACACGTCGGCGGCATTTTCGTATTCCTTGGTTGGTTGGGGTTGCCATGAAGAATGGTGTTGAATATTGGCTAAGTGATGCGATCTCGGCGTCTCTGAATAATTCAAACGTGGATTGTAGCTGGAACGTTCTGAGGCGGACAACGTCAGAGGGAGGGAACGTTGCGCCAGATGATAGAAGTACCATGCCCCCCCATCTGATTGGTTATGGACATATGTTTGTGTGGAAAAGGATCGCTCCTCACTGTAAACATGCCCGTCACTGTGATGTTGTCTCACAGAAGACGACGGGGGGTAGGCGTAACTCACCTCTTCGTAGCTCTTCACATTCGCATCCCAGCTGAACATCTCGCCGTCCCACACACGATCCACAAGTTGCCATCTTGTGCGACTGCCAGGTCAAAAATTTCACTCCCAGCGTCCGTTGGCTTCCCCACCTCCTTGCCATCCTCCACCCGCCATTGTCGAATCGTACCATCTAGCAGCAATGATTGTTCTGGAATAAACATGTCAAGGTTCAGATACCTCGGCTCGGTGTGTGAGATCGCCCTGAAATAATGCCCATCAACATCCTGAGCACATTCCCGACAAGGCCTTACCAGAGATTGGAGACAAATCATCGAACCTGTCACAAAGCTATCAGTAAGAGTCGCTGCGACGACCAATAGGCTACTCACTCCATGGGTGTCAACCTCCGGTGGCGCGTGAGTAGCTCCTCGAAGATGCGCTCCGATGGGTAGCACTGGGTGCCATCTCATCGTCTCTTGCAACTTGAAAATAGCCCATCGACGTATGGTATTGATGGATTGTCTTCAAAGGTTGGCGGTCACTGTCGTCCGACGACGCAGTCGATCTTCGCTTGCACGACCGCGTGACGTTGGGTCTCTGGGTGATTTAAGATGATTTGTAAAGCTTGAGAAGAGACAAGATGGTCGACGTCGGTAGAAATTTACCATCGGCCGGAAATAGTTTCGCTCGTCGACGAGCGATGGTCTCGCGTCGGAAACGGCCGACGCGGAGTCTATTTTAGGTTGGTTGCTTGTCAATGACCGCCAAAGAAAGTTTCAAACCATTGTCACATCTTGAAATTAGTATAAGATACACAACTTTCAAGTTCGACCATCTCAGACCCTGATATGTATGAACACTGTTTGCTGGTACAAGGGTATACGATCCCTGGTCGCCCTCGTAGCCGCTCTCAGAGCCCTCGCAGCACGAGAAGGATCAAATTCCTCTTCTCGTTCAGCATCGCACGATAAAACGCCTCCACAGTATGAGTGACTGCCTCGTCGTCCACCGACCACATCGTCCCGACGAACCTTCCGCGTGCCAGCAGCCTGCAACGCCGCAGCTAGGTGAATCGCCTCATCCCGCACCTCCAAGTCGCCCACTGGCACGCAACAAAAACAAAAACACAAACTCGGTCTCGTAGCCCGGATGATGTCGAGCAACGTCGTAAAGTGGGAGAGGTAGGGGTCCTTGTGGCCTTGATTTCAGTGACTGAGGTGCACCGTGCACGTAGTAGTACGTATGCGCCACCGCAACTGCTCGAATCCAGCCGAATCCGGTTGTCTGATTCGGACACGACACGAGGCGCCGCATCCTGCTGTGTGTTATTCCGTCTCTTGCGGCTGCGAATGAAGGCGGAAAGCGTAGGGGTGTACGATGAGACGTAGATGTCCGAAAGTCCACGCTTGCGATACGGGCTGACTGTATGTATGGGGAGCATCGTGAACACACCGATCGGGCACAACAAATTCGCGAATTCCTCGGCGCGCGGGGTTCGAGACGGCGGACCACATCACGGACGACATAGTTCCACAGATTGTGCAGCACGACTCGGATGAGTGGTGCCTTTTCGTTGCTCGCCTTCTCTTTATCATTTGAATATCGCCGCAGACTATCTGAGACGCTGGAATTCGTACGACATCTGCTGATGATCAGAAATATGGGTGGGCGATTGGAATGAGGAGAAGGACATAGTTCTAACGCCTGCTGGAAGCAGCTCTTGGCATCAGTTGAGTCCGTCGTATCTCCCTGCAGTTGGAAGCGCACGAAAAGGGCAAGAGCGGTTCGGTTCATGTTAGTACCAGCAGCACGAATGCCAGCATCAAGAGAGGAGTCCAAAGACAGGACAGCGTAACAATTATCCACTGCGCTTTCCAGATCTGTAGCGTCTCCGCAGTGCAAGAAACGTAGACCAGGTGGACATTTCCCAACGACAATTGTGAAATACTTGAGGGCGACACCATTGGAGGTCACCGAGATCTGCTTTGCGATACCACCTAGCCTCCGATGCCGCGATATATCTCATGCAGGCAAATAGATACACCTTAAGTTGGTTGTTGTTGTAGCATGTCAACCACAGCGCCGTAAGCTCGAAACGCAAATCGATGTCTTGGATATCGTAGCGTAACTGGTAAAGAGAGTCGACCGCCATTGCAAGGACCACTGCTGAGCGGTAACGAACAAATCGTCAGGACAGCCGCCTGGCATTGTCCATAATTGTTGAATTGAAAGATCAAGGTCAGCTTCATCTGGTAGAGCCGTATACCTCGTGTGGAGGGCGGAAGCATCATACTGCATCTGCAAGTGTACACGTTGAGGGTGGGTAGTGGGGATGGTGTCCACGACAGTCTTGTATATTCCGACCTCCGAGTGAAGATCTGCGGTATCCTTGCTTTGTTGGTATCGTTTCAGATATGATATTGCTCGGATAGCCAATAAGACTGGATGTAGTTGATGCGTAGGCGGTGTAAACTGAACAACGTTGTCCACGTATCTGTTTGCGATGGCATTATCACCCTGCACTTGACCGTGTACTAAGAGGAGTGTATACTGAAAGCGAACGAACGCAGAATGCATAGTCGACTGTGTTGTCTGGAGCTGGGCCGAAGTCAAAAGCTGCGCTATAATGACCTGCGGCGAGGTTGAGTATCCCTCGATCGGAGGTCTGCTAATACAAGGAAAGCTTCGTCTGCCAAGTAATGAGCTCACCGAAGCTACGCGATGCGAGTACCTAGGTTGTGTTGAGTTAGTATGGTCCACTTGACGAAGCCTCCTGAGAAGTCGTCATTCGGAAACTTACTGTAATTATAATGGTTGAAAGCATGCCTCCTTACAGTATGGAAGAGAAGAGAGCTATAGAGAAACGTAGTTTGGGTGCTTAGGGTATGCCACAAGTGGTTGACAGGGTTGAAATGTCGCCGTCCCCAGTTCATGATGTCCCTTTGACTTCGAAACAGGAAGTTCGAGTGCCAAATATAACAGAGCGGTCCGCATGGATGACGGTTATAGGAACCACATCATTGCCAGTTTAAAATGTTCGTCGAGGGTGTGCACGGTAAAGGCCAAAATGTGCAGATGCATTAGCATTGCCAGTGAGATATTAAATGAAAGCAATCAAGGCTCGAAGTCGATACATTAGACTGAAAGCCGATCTTGTTGAAGTGTCACACGCAGTCACAACCATAAGACATTCCTGGCCACCGTGCGTGGATAATCCAGTAGCCGCCAGCGGATAGCTCCGTGGGAACGTCCCCACTGGCAAATAAGGATAGATAAAGCAAGACAGGCATTGTCGAGAATGGGAGATGTGGGGTGCGGGATCCTGCCTTATATCCTACATACTGCCTAAGCCCCACTGGTATCCCAAACTATCTTGCTCACAAGGAACGGGATACGTCCCAAGATCCAAATTCCCACTCCCGAAGCGTCTCAGAGTCAATCGGGAACCACCAACTCATTCTCTCTCGACACTTCAAACATTCAAGTGCCAAAATATGCTTCGTGAGCTTGATCACTTCAAGCACACATGCACGTTGCGTCGCAGCAAATTCGTAAAGAATCGCGTCTGCCTCCGAGAGCCGTTTAATCTGGGTAGCGTGGATATGCTTCGTCAGCGCTTCCCCGAAAAAGACGCCATCGCGCAAGCCAAGGTTCATCCCTTGCCCACCAGGAGGGGAATGGATGTGAGCAGCATCACCGACGAGAAGGACGGCACCGCCGTCTGCTGACCCCCAGCCCCAAGACGGACGAAAGTAGTGTCAGCGACAGATGCACAGCGGATACGGAAACGCGAAGACCAAACAACTTGGTTGATCTGCGTCGGTTTCGAATTCGGGTTCACGGTGGGGTCCGATGAAAGGCGGTACGGTCCAAATTGGTCGACAAGGTTCTGGATATATTCCTTGAAATGCGAGCGAGGGATTTCACCTTCTGCCGAGGGTATACCGCACGTAACGCGGTATGCTCTCTCAGAAATGGGAACTTGACGATCACCGTTAATAGACTTGTTGAAGGAAGACGGCAGGGGAAACAGATTAAAAGTGCCGTTCGGAGACAATATGGCCTTTGGCGAGGGGTCTTCCCGTCCGCGTTGTCGAACGTAATATCGGCAATAAGCATTTGAGCGAGATTGTCCTCTTCTCCTTTGACGTACGTTGGATCAGAAAAGCCCATGCCAGCCATAGTGCAAATCTACATGTCATAAGGAATTGTCGTCCTGCGAGTGGAGCAAAGGAACCTACTGTAGATCGCGCACCATCGGGACCGATAACGTACTTGGCCGTGATGACAAATTGTGCCATCTTCGAAGGTGACGTCGCTGTAGCCCGACGACATTCAGAGGTCGGTAGATGGTGACACCAAACTAACCAGCCTCTTCTCGAATGTACGCTCAATAACGTTCTGGGTGATGGTAAGAAAGTATGGGTGTCGAGTATGCGGCCTAAGACTCTCCGTATGACGATTCGAAAGCCTTGTAAAACGAGTTTCAACTAGATTTGAGGCCCTGCGACACGATGTCATCCCCACAACCTATTGTGTCTAGTGCCTGCTTAGACACGAAAAAACGCGTGATCAGGAACAAAAAATACTACCTTGAGAGCGGAGGCGTCATAACATGGATCGGGAGAGGTTTCTCCCTTGATGTAGAGCATCGACCAAGCGAGGGGGTGCTGAACCTTAATGGGAACCAGCGCAGGTTCGCGCTCGTCGTTGACTGCGACCGCAGCTTCTACGTCACCCAGCTAGAGTCCTTGGAAGGTCTGCTTGAACATACACATATGTTAGTTTATCCCGCACCCATGGGAGAGAGAAGCCAAGCTCACCTCGTCGCCTGACGATGCGGATGATGACTGGCCTTTTTCTTCAAGGAACGTACGGGTACCTTCCCCTTCCCTTTGACGTACGACGCACGCGGCACCTCCACGATAACGCGCTTTTTCAACGGGCGCGATGTGATCTGCCCTTTGGCCTTACGCTTTCGAGGACTCGGTGGGGCATCAATCTCCGAGTCGGGTGCTCCCTCCGACGTCGTCTCCTCCTCCGAGGCGTCCTTGTGGACCGAGCCGCTGTGGCGCTCCCCGCGAGGTTCCTCTGGGTTGAACTCGGAACCTGATGGTGAGCTGATATCTACCACTGACGCTACGTCATCCTGAGATTCCTGCACCACTCGAGCACCACGCCGCTTGTGCGTGACGCCCACTGACACCCGAGCTTGGCTAACAGGTGCCAAGGCAAGCACATAGTCAGCTAGCTGAAGCCGAATAGGAAGACGTCTACTCACTCAACGCATGCACAAAGGCAATCCGGACTTGCGCATCATCCTCCATCTCGCCGCCCTCGACAATCTCTGGGTCGTCACCGCCATCCGCCTCTTTCGCGTCTTTGGAACCCTCCACGGTGAGACCATCGAAGGCCAAAGCGACATTAGTCAAAGATAGTTTATTGCTACATATATAATGCAATGAGTTCTACTGATCGTACAAAAACGCTAAGACTTACAAGATATGAGCTTTGAAATGACCCAATACTTCACTGTTGTCGGCGCGACACCTGTCTAGGAAAAACTACGGAGGGATACCACTAGCATCAGAGGAGTGTCGGAAAATTGACGGAAGGTGTCAACGCACGTTTTCCGCTGCTGGAAATGTGTAGATGAAACCAAGGCTGTTTCGAAACCATGCGCCTTTGCGATGCTGGCGAACTAAAGACATGTCCGAGTCAGAGTGCGATGACATACTCGACCAAGTGAAACACGTACAGCCTGACTGTGATACTTTCCGAGGCGCAAAAACAGACTCTCTCTCTGTGCAAGAGATGATTTGCTGCCATCATTGCAGTTGGCAGCGTCATCGAAGGTTGTCAAGATCTTCTGCTATTTCTCAGGATAGGCCTCTTGGAAGAGCACGTAGCACCGTTTTTGCGCTAACCATACTAATTTCAGTATTCCGCATAAGCTCAAAAGAAGTCACCGACCCGGGTCCAGGGTTGACGTGGTAACATCCATCTGGCCAAGTCGCGCCAACTCCTGTTCCTTGTTCGCCGCATGAAACCTTTCGTAGATATTCCAATAGTTGGTTCCGCAAGTGCGGCCGAATTGCCTCGTAAAGCGGTTGAACACGCGTTGAAAGGGAATACCAGATCTTAATGCCAACTGACCAATATCAGCGTATATTTGTGCAAACTTCAGCATAGTGTTGATGCAAGCAGGTGTTCTCCCGAGAGGGGCGACGAGAACCCCATTGCCCGTATCATCCACAGAGTCCAGCAACGAGTCGCTGAGATGGTTGCTTCGCGAAGGGGGAGTGGGTGTTTCTGGGCGATCTGGGAAATCAAAATCAAAATACATCGCATCCATGTCGTTCTCTTCGAAACCGAGAAGGGTCGACAGAGGGTGCACGGCGCGAGGTGCCCGTGGAGTAGAGTCCTCGGTCCGCCTGACCAGAGATGTCGACGCGATGAGCCATTTGCGGATTAGAACCCTCCGCTCTCTGCGCCAAGACCGAGTTGAGAGTGTCTTTGAGACTGACTAACGGAGGCATCGCAGCTTCGAAAGACCGTCAGTCAGGACACCTCGCATGACTAAACATCAAGGAATGACTCACTGCGTGGACTGGCCACGCGGAACATTCCGCCAGGCTGAGCAGAGGCAGCGCGCGCGTTGGGTTCCACAGTATTTGATAATGCAGGAAGACGGGCATCGTCGGAGGGGCCCGGGGGTACCATTTCCGTCTCGAGTAAGTCTGGATAATTGATGGTCAGCATTGGACAAGAGTAGCAAGGCATGCGCACCTCCAAGTGACGTCGTCTTGCAGGTCAGGAAGGGTGACTTGCTAGCGACGCCATCGAACAGTACATTTGCGCATTCGATGCGCACTGCCTGCGGAGCCTCCTCGGTCGCAGCAAAGGTGGGCAGGGTATGATCCTCCTCAGTACTAGGGGCATCGTCCACCAGACGGCCGCATCGCGGACGAGGCCAGTGTCACGATCGGTGGCCTTAAGCTTGGAGCGCAGGCGAGTTGGCGTCTGAACGGGAGGGGTGAAGGAAGGCGGCGTCCTCCGCCGATCTGTTCTTCGAGCGGCTGAGTCGATTCAGCGGGTTGAGTAGCAGTTGGAAGGGCGGCATCGGGCTCCATTTGTGCGGTGGTGCTAAGTCAAGAGGGAGAAGTCAAACCAAGATGAAGGTGTCGAGATGGAAAAATAGTTTGGTGCACGCACCAGTCTCTCCCATTTAACCCTTCGCATCCAGTGTTCTTCGCATCTCCCAACCGCGTCTACTTGAGATTTTGGGATGAAGTATCGCGGTTGATAAAAGGCCGGGGAGTCGGCCACAGACCGACGGTGGATGGCCAGTGAAAGTTACTG
>JBBPOT010000213.1:0-13765 GCA_038091595.1 Leccinum subatratum | reverse complement strand
GCGGCCCGCCGCTCCAGCCAATCAGAGACTAAATTTAAGCTGGATTTAACTAAATTCTTCGCCTCACTTCACTTTACACGCTTTACTGCTACTGTACGCCCACTTTACACTCACTTTACTCCACTTTTGCAGCACTTTACTCCCTGTCTACCGCATGTGGAGCCCTGCCGGCGCACGCAGTGCGCTCGAAAACGAAAATGCAAGGTGTCTAACGTTCGGGGTAATGATTACGTAATTAGTCTACTTAAATTTCTCGAACTAAGTGTAAGTAGCCATAAGTAATTTGTTAATTCACTGATGCTAAGTGTACGTGTCGCGGTTCTGTGCTCATTGTTCGTGTTGAGGTTTAGTGTTCACGGGAAAAGTGGTGGGCAGAACACGAGCCTTGCAAGGCCTTGCGAGACAAGAGCGGTAACCTTGAAATTGCGAGATCATAACTTAGGGCGTAGCCTAGCAAGGCCCGCGTGCGACATGTGCCAACCTGCAGGACCACGCGACCCTTCATACTAGTACGTGTCCGACTGCGCCAACTCGCGCAAACGGCCCAGAGAAGGTGGCAGCGCCGTTACGATGAGTAACGAAGTGCAGAACTTTTGTAAATCAGTGACCCGAGCAATCGATAAGGGAAACCGAAAGTACTAATAATCAAGGAGCTCTGTTGATAACCTGCAATGGAAATCCATGAGAGTCACGACCTTGCCAGCAAAGTACGACGACCACGGCCCTCCCCGCACTATGAACTCGACAATATGTATTATACATTGAATGCGCACGCATCGTAAGTGTCGCGAGTCCCATTCGCGGAACTCCCACCCCTTCAAGTTCTCCCGGGTATACACGGGTACCCACCCTCTTCCCGCACTATGATTCGCGAAATTCCCACCCTCCTCCTTAGCGGAATTCCCGCCCTCGTTCTCCCTGTAATATTGTATCGTAAGTCTCGGGAACCGAGTCCATTACTAATTAGCAGATCTCCCACCCTCCCCCGCAATTCAATAGGTGTCGTAAGTACTTGAGCCTATTCGGGTGTCTCCCACAAGGGCCCATCCAAGTTTCTGGGATTAATAGCAGGCCAGGTGAGTACCATCTTCGCTCTCTCGTCGTCTTTTGCATCATGCCACCCGGGCCTAACTACGCTAAAAATTCAGCTTCTTTCTCGCTCAGAGACTCCGAGTCGGACCCCACTGGCACTCAGGTTGGCACGAACACTGATTCAATCAGCACCCCTGAACGCGACGGCAACGCCGGTTCCTGGACCGCGTTTCTGAATGGTCCGTACGAGCGGGTGCAAATCTCAACTATACCCCTCACGCTCGACAAAGCTCGACAACTTCTCCATCCCGCCGGATTCCATTCCCCCTCTAACATCTCGTTTACACCACTTCACACGTTCCCTCTCCACTCCCACTCCCCGCCGCTTGGCAGCTCCCAGTCGCTCTTCAACCTTTTTGGCCACCCTGGTCAAGCATCGCAGGCCGCGAATTCGGACCCATTCTCGCTAGCTTTGGATGCCGTCATTGCCGACAACGCCTCGACCTCGTCGTTTACGCCCCCATTCTCCCAGAATCTGGTGGTCGACCTTCCCATTCACCAGCCCGTCGTGTTGCCACCACCGCCAGATTTTTCCGGCTTCTTGACCGTCGAAAAATTCCCCTGGAACGATTTTTCTGACGGAGGTAGGGTCAGCAACGCCTTGGCGCTGCCGCTTTTAGGTAAATAATTATTTGTTCTCGTTCATTTCAATTCTTAACGTTTCACAGTGATTCATATCACGCATATCGACGAGAAGTGGACCCGAATCTTCCTCTACGCGTGGAACGAAGTCTTCCATGCGACCCACACCTCCCAGCCCCCTTCCAATCTCCTCCAAAACGCGAACCACGCGTTATCACACGCTTACGACCGCTGGGAGCAAGAAAGGCCCAACGACCCCCTCGAGTTCACCCCGGTCACCATCGAAGGCATCGCCATGACTGCAATCCGCCACTACGAAGCACCATCGCCATTCAAGGAGCTCTTAAAGCTCTTCAATCAAAGTTTCAAAAGTGTGGTAAGTGTGTCCTCGTCGTCAATCAATTCCTCGCACATCTTCCTTTATTTAGATCAGGAAGGCGAGGCAGGCGAACGCGAACCATCTCCTCAGGTGCACATTGGGCGCGTTGGTCGCTTGCAAAGTTGTTCCATTTCTCCCGTTGCCGCATATCGACATCAACCCTCCACAGTCGAACAGCGCTACTATCGTTCCCAGGGCGTATACATCAAATTACAAGGACTTTTTTGAACGTTCCGTCGACTGGAATGCTGAGATCGGCTGCCCAATCTGGCATAAATCCGATGGACAAAGCTTACTTTGGTTTGGTAACACGGCCGTCCGGGACTTCCTGGCCGCGCTATTATCCCCAGATGAAAGCAGTGCTTACACATTAGGCGTCCGACGGGCCAGAAGAGGTCCGCGCGGACTGACGACGTCGTGGGCTCCAATTACGGAATTGGACAACCACGCTGTTTTAGCATTATTGGCTAAGATTTTGGCTTCGGTGAGTGATGCAGATGCCTCAACTGCAAAGAACCTGGGTACTGATATCCTCCAAGCTCTCGACCAGTATACTTGCCGACGTAGTACAAAGACCACGCCAACTCCCATTCGACACGTCGGATGGCCATCGGAACCGCTTGATCACCGAACGAACGAAATATATGTTCGCATTTCTGGCTGCCCTCGACGACTTGTCTCTACCATACCCTATGCTTATGCACGATAGGCAGGAGGCACATTCACAGCTCGTCCGTTTAAAAGAAGAATTGGGGTTTTAGTGGTATATACAACGTCTTCAACACGTTAGTTTTTGTAGTTGGGTGTTCTCAGGACCTTCTTTCCCAGTGGGATGTACGCATATGTAGATACGATACGAGCAGTGGAATTGTACGCGTTTGTAGATACGAGTGATTCGTCGCTAAAAACAAGGCAACTCAACAGTAGTTAAAGGCATTGTAGGCGATCTCAAATGTTATACAAGGGGAGGTACGAAAATAACGACACTGCAACCGCGCTCGAAAAGTGTAATGAACAATGTAAGTAGGAGTAAATTACCCGGCCCATCCTATCTTGATCTTAATTTATTCCGAAGCTCTTCAGACACGATGCGCCACCTCTTTGTTACTCGAACAGAGGTCGCGGTACTTGAGGCGGAACTCTGGCGTGAATGGGTGTGAATTCTGTTCTGTGGGAGCGCCTTCTGCAGCTCCGTCCACAAGTCGTCCTCCAGATCCGTGAGCACTTCGACGTCAATCCCCACGGCGGGTGGGTTCCATGCGTACACCAGACCATGAGTTCCGGGAAGCCCGAACTCATTGGATAACCGATCTTGAAGGAGCTTCGCAAGCCGGTAGCAGCACCAACAACACTTCTTGCTGACCGCAATCTCATTGACTGTATCCAACTATGCGACGTACACATCAGCCGACTTGAACATGCATTGGAAGTTGAACGATACCTGGCGACCGAGGAAGTCGTCCAATAGACCCTCACCCTCTATTGGATCCCCGTTGTTCCGGCTTTTGTCACGGTTGTGGTGTTCATACGCAAGAAGCCCCATGAGACTCGCCTCCGCATGCACCGTTCCACTAAACGTTAATGATTTACAATGTTGTTCCAAAACATGAATCCTCCGTTTCACATCGTCATCATCTCCCGGATCGCGTCTTCGGTACATCGGTATGAGTTCTTTGGCAGTTAACATCGATTTGTTACCCGGCGGAACTTTAACAAGTCCAACAAGGAAGTTCGTCGTCAACTGCTTCGAGACACGCTGGTCGGTCAGATATTCCAATGCAGCGTGCCAAGCCACAACTGTCTTCAGGTATCGAAGTACAGTTTTGTTGGTGTGTTCATTGGGTTCCGGCATTAGATCTGTGTCTAAAAAAATCCTTAGAAGAAGGCAGGTATACGCGTACATGACCTACCATCTTCATTATCTTCATTCCCAGCTGACGATGATAGCGATCAGCAAGTAGAATGGAACAGGCCAAAATCACCAACCATCTTTGAAGTTCAGATACCCGCCTAAATGCACCCCGAGACTGGTGTTCTCCAGGAGGTCCTGAAGAACTTCCTTCCAAAAGACGAAGATATACAAACTATTGCACCAGATAGCGACATCAGCGACCGCGGAAAACTGGTTCGGCGTCAGAGCATTGCGACCAACACCCTTCAGAAGCTTTTTGGCGTTTTGAATACTGTCATCCAAGGACATGAGAATCGCTACAAGAAGTCTGACCCAAAACTGCGATGTTTTGTTTGATAGCTTCCACTGAAACTGGCCATCCACATCGCGTCTATATTCCTCAGGCATGAGGTCAGGAAAGGTATTGGCCAACGCTTCAGGAATAGCAACCCATCGTGGTTGCAACTTGGCTTCGTCCTCCTCGCCTTCCAGAGGTTCCCAGATGTTGATGACATCAAAGAGTCGGCGACCGTCAAATAATCGTGTGTCTTCGCGAAACCTTGCTGAAAGTTTGCGATAACTGCGCATGACCGCAAAACATTGTAAAGCGACCAAATCATCTTGTTCATCTAGCGCTCCTCTGTTGTACTGCTCGAGAGCGGCCCAGATGTCCGCAATATGATCTTCCAATGAACTCGCATCCGCGGGCCTAGCATGATAAGTTACATTTATGATCGATCATTGCGATTGATCGTCACGTACCCGTTGACGACGTCATAGAATGATTTTTCTGCCTTGCGTATCTCTGTGACCCTCAAAGTGGATTCCTCCGATGACAAGTGAGGATTTTGAGTGACGAGAAGCGTTCGCGCTGTTCCATCACTTTCAATGCTGCCCGTCGCCGCCACGACCTTTGCTGCGGATGGACTAAACTCATCGCCACACGTAAGAAGGGTTACGAAGTGACGCAAGAAGCGGGGAACATTCTCGCGGTGGCTGGTGGGTTCAGACCTTGCTTTCAAGGCCTGAAGGATACTTGTCAACGTGCGGATGCGCCTTGAGACCTCGTTGAAGTCCTGTGGGTCTAACATGATTCACGACGGAAGCAACGTGATAGATGACGACTCAGTGGTCAAGACTCGGACCTTTGGGAACTGGCTTAGTCACACTGTTTGTATGTGTTGGATGTAGCACGTACTTGAAAGCTAAAGCTACCACGTCCAAGGCACTCCTCCGTTTAAGCACAGCCAAACGCATAAAGCTGTTTCAGATTGACATCGCCCTATATTCGTACGAACCAGTTCTCAAGGCGCTCAAGAACATGCAGCTCGTTCCACTGTCGGACGAGTTATTGTTCTGGGAGGAGGGCAAGAGCCTTCCACTGTCGCCTACCACGCAGGTCGATGCAGTCGTTGAGGCCCTTGAGTTTAATCCTACTACGAACCTCCAATCAGTCCTTTCCTTGTCTAAGAATATCCAACTTGATGCATCCCAGGCGGCCTCTCCCCTTGCTGGGTTGCGCCAGCGTGTTGCGCTCATACAAGGTCCTCCAGGTGAGTATCGAGGTTTGACATTTACGTATCCTGATCCATATTCTACACCAGGTACTGGAAAGTCTTTCATTGGTGCTCTTCTCGCCAAATCCATTCATGATCACACATCTCAAACGATTGTCGTTGTGTGTTACACCAACCATGCCCTCGACCAGTTCTTGGAAGGCCTCATTGGGATTGGTATATCTGACGAATCAATCGTTCACATCGGTGGGAGAGCGAGCTCAAGCGTATAACACCTTATGCTACCGCGCGAACGCACCAGGATACCGCCATCCAGAGCAGAATGGACCTTGAATGATCAAGCAAAGACCAGGGCCGACTTCCTGGTTGACCGTTTACAGAGCTCTTTCCAAACTGTCGTGCAAGCAGCAAGGACAATCTCGTTCGACGACATACTCACGCACATAGAATTCGAATCTCTCGACTTTTGGGAGGCATTCCAAGTTCCGTTGGCATCCGACGGATCACAGATTATAGGGAAAAAGGGGAAGCCGATACAACAAGATTATCTCATCTATCAGTGGTCGAAAGGATGGGATGCAGGATTGTCCAAGAACAAACCGCACGTGCTTAACGCAGCGAATATTTGGAGTATGGATCACCAGTCTCGCACGCAGGTGATCGAGAAGTGGAAAGGGGAGATCGTGGATACTCTTGTTTCGGATGTCTGCAATGTTGGCAGGGACTACAACGATGTTCAAGATGAACTCGCTCGCAGGTCTCGGGAGTTAACAGTGACATACCTAAAGCAGAAGAGGATCGTTGGGTGTACGACTACTGGTGCCGCAAAGTATTCGGCAGATCTCGCTGCGGTTGGTCCGGATGTGTTACTCGTTGAAGAAGCTGGTGAAATCTTGGAGAGCCATATCCTGACAGCGTTGGGCGCAAACACGAAACAGATGATTCTCATCGGTGACCGTAAGTATGTATTTGTTTCGCCCTGTGTATCATACCACGACACTCACGCTTGTGTTCAGACAACTTCGTCCTAAAGTCAACAATTATCAGCTGAGTGTCGAGAAAGGCGAAGGGTACGACCTTAATCGGTCGCTCTTTGAGCGCCTCGTACTGAAACAGTTCCCTCATCAATCAAACTCTGACAACGCAACATCGTATGCGGCCCGAGATCTCTGCATTCATCCGGCAGCTCACCTATCCCGAACTCGTCGATCATGCATCCACATTGAATAGGGCAGACATCTGAGGTGTTCAATCTAACGTCATCTTCGTCAACCACACACAACCGGAGGATGAAGAGACCCGAATTTCGGATCGCAGCGATGCTGGATCCACGTCATCCAACATCTACGAAGTCCAGATGGTCCTCAAGATCGTGCGTTACCTCGAGTAACAAGGGTACAAAAGCACGGACATGGTCATCCTGACCCCCTATTCGGGCCAGCTATTCAAGCTTCGTGATGCTCTGCATAACGACCACGACCCAGTTCTCAACGAACTAGACACCAAGGATTTGCAAAAGGCGGGGCTATTCGGTCAAACCGGGCCAGCTGCCACCAAGGCCCACCAACCCGGTATCCGATTGGCGACAATTGGTAAGGCGTTCAAGATATAGCGTCACATCTATTTCACCAGCTCGATAGACAACTATCAAGGAGAAGAAAGCGACATTGTAATCGTCAGTCTGACTCGATCGAACCCCGAAAACAGCATCGGATTCATGAATTCTCCAGAGCGCCTCAATGTCCTTCTATCCCGTGCACAGAATGGGATGATTCTGATCGGGAATTCGTACACATTCCTTAAATCCAAGAGAGGGGCCGATCTCTGCGAGAAGTTTTTCTCGATGTTGAACAAGGGCCGCTACATCTATGAAGGGTTTCCCATCAAGTGCGAGAGACATCCCTCGACGACCGCAATCCTTGCCAAGTTCGAGGAGTTTGAAGTCCGATCCCCTGACGGCGGGTGTACTAGTCGCTGGTAAGCATCGTCGAGTTCTCCTTTGATTTCTCCCATTCTGACTCGATGATCACGTCCGCAGTGGTGTGTTCATGAAATGCCAGCTCCACGTATGTCCAAATGTCATCCATTGCGATCAGCTCCCGGCCAACCCGACGTGTACTCCACAATGCTGTGTATGTTCCAGTTCAAGGATACATGCCCCTCCCGCGAGCTGTCCCGCATGCGATCGTCTTGTCAAGGCTCTTGAGAGACAGGCCATCCTGGATATCAAGGCCCAAGAGGAACGCGACAAGGCGCAGCACGAGTACGACGCGAAAATGACTGAACTCCAAGCAAATCTGCAATATCAGCAGGAAGCGCTTAACGACCTCCAACAACAAAAAGCTAGGGAGAACGATATAAAGCAAAAGGTGAAAGAGATAGAAGATGCGAAGAAGAAGATCCGTGACGCCAAGGATGTGGCAAAGAAGCAGGTGGCGAAAGCGGAAGCGTCGACTGCTAGTGGGAATCCAGCTCAGAGTGGTTCCGCGCTGTTCGCTTCCAGTGCAGCTGCACCGCCGCGTTCCATGTTTCCTTCTGCTGCGAGAGATAGATGGGAGAATCAGAAGCGGGATGACGGAGTACAAAATGACGCCATCGACAAAATTATGGACATGACTGGACTCGAACAAGTCAAGAAGCAGATATTGCGGATAAAGGGTAGTCTCGACACGATGCGACGTCAAGGCGTGCCCATCGACAAGGAAACGTATCAATCTTGTCTTGCTCGGGAACCCGGGGACAGGTACGAGTTCGCGGTATGCCTTCGAATGGATGCTGACCCGAGGTTTAGGAAAAACTACTGTTGCGAGGCTCTACGCTCAATTTCTCCACTCCCAGGTAACGCATTATTGGAGACTACAGGCTCTAAACTCTCCTTCGAAGGGGTACAAGGCGCGCAAAAGATGATCGATGACGCGTTAAAGGCTGGCGGAGGTGCCATCTTCATTGGCGAGGTCTATCAGCTCGTCAGCGAACATGACCCTTCTGGCAAACGAGTTCTAGATTTTCTTCTCGGGGAGATGGAGAACAGTGTTGGAACACTCGTATTCATCCTCGCCGGCTACAGCAAGGAGATGGAGAAGTTCTTCGAACACAATCCAGGCCTGCCGAGTCGAGTTCCCTATCAACTCAAGTTTGCGGATTACACAGACAAAGAGCTGTTGTCCATGTTCGAAGATCTGGTCTTCAAGCGTTACAATGGTCAGATGAAAGTCGAGGATGGGGTCAATGGGCTATATGCCCGCATTGCTATCCGACGGTTGGGTCACGGAAGAGGCAAACCCGGCTTCGGGAACGCCCGTGCATTGCAAAACTTGTTCGCTAAAATGCGTGAACGCCAAGCGGAGCGCATCGAGAGGGAGTGGCGGCCGGGCGTGCAGGTGGACGACTTCCTGCTCACAAAGGAAGACTTGATCGGACCAGATCCATCCCAAGTCCTGCCCAATAGCAAAGCTTGGGTGAAGCTTCAGGGAATGGTCGGGTTGGAGTCCGTCAAGGATTCCGTGCGCAACTTGTTTGCGCTTCTGGAGACGAACTACCAACGAGAACTGGCAGAGAAGGAGCCGATGCAGGTCTCCCTCAACCGTGTCTTCCTGGGTTCACCTGGGACTGGGAAGACCTCCGTTGCCAAGTTGTACGGCCAGATTCTGGCAGACCTCGGGATGTTGAGCAATGGTGAAGGTGAGATACGATGTCTCCGTGACGTGACGTATCGGCGTGCTAAGGGTGTTCAACAGTGGTTGTCAAGAACCCAGCAGACTTCGTTGGAGCTCACCTGGGAGAAGCGGAGAAGAACACAAAGTCCATTTTGGAGAGTACAAAAGGGAAAGTACTCGTCGTCGACGAGGTTCGTTGCATCGTTTGTGTAAGCCGACAGAGTATCTGACGACCGTCCAGGCGTACATGTTGCACGAGAAGAACGCTACCAACCCTTACAAGACCGCAGTCATCGATACGATGGTCGCTGAGATCCAGAGTGTCCCTGGCGATGATCGTTGTGTACTTCTCATCGGATACAAGGACCAGATGGAAGAAATGTTTCACGTAAGGGCGTTTCTGCACGGAGAGAACTTGACACTACATTCCCGTTCTCAGAACGTCAATCCCGGTTTGGCACGACGCTTTGCGATCGAGAACGCATTCGATTTTGAAGACTTTACGGAACCTCAACTCATGAAAATCTTGGAACTCAAGCTCAAGGACCAGGACTTGGCAGCCACAGACGACGCCAAGGAAGTGGCGCGCGAGTCGCTCAGCCGGATGAAGAACCGTCCCAACTTTGGCAATGCAGGCGAGGTCGAAAATCTGTTGGGGCAGGCCAAGGCGCGCTATCAGAAACGGATGGCGTCCGTCCCCGCTTCTCAAAGGATGGACGTCGTGTTCGAGCCTCGGGACATCGATCCAGATTTCGACCGGAGTGAGAACGCAGCTTCAAACCTCACAAAGATGTTTGCAGATGTCGTGGGCTGCAACGAAGTCATAGAGAAACTCGACGGATACCAAAAGATCGCCCGTGCGATGAAGCAAAAGGGTCTCGATATGCGTACCCAGATCCCGAGGAACTTTGTGTTCAAAGGTCCGCCAGGTAGGTTACATACAGTTGATCGAGGGACAACGAAAGCTTAGGTAGTACAGGTACCGGAAAGACGACGACGGCACGCAAGTGCTGACTCGCTGAGAAATTGAGAATCGGATCAAGTTGCTTGCAGCGGGCGGCCGGGCCCCGCACGCCCATAGAAGAACGTCGTTGACTCCGCGTATCGTCTTTCGCCCACCGAGTCGGCACGCTCCTTCAAATTGTGTCTTTTTCGGTGGAACGCGTCGTCGTCACGTCTCCATTCCGAGTCTCTCGCCCAGCCGTTTCGTCCATCGCAGCCCCATCCTATCTCAGCTAGGAGTGCGCGATCCTGTCCTCGCCTCATCCACGCACTCAGCCTACCTCTAGTTCCGTCCACTGTCTGCCCGCTCGACGCTCATGCTCACCCCTTCCTCGTTCAAGTTCGTCCGGTGAGTCATGCTCGGCTCGGCTCGTCCTCGTTCCATCCCGATCAACCGTCCAGGCTTCATCAGTTTTTTGTCACGAGAAATTTGCAGTTCGACGATTTGACGCTGATATCGAAACGGACAACGAGAGAAGGCGAATCATCCTAAACTCCGTCACAATTGTTGACATACCCTACTCTCGCATGTTGGGAGTGACCGAATCACGCGCCATGCAATCGAAGCTGCAGCCAGTACCGGCGATGGTTGGTTGCCGAGCTTACGCGATATACCGTACACTCACAATTACACCGATTGGCAATTCAACACCCCGCAAGGAATTCAAACAAGACGGCGACGCTTCGATTCGGCACCGAGTTGCTTGATCACCGTTGTCCATTGCGATAATTACTACTCCTAAGGTATTGCATGCCGCAGACGTCTTCGATGAGTCCCCCAGTGTCGCCTCGCGTTGTTCGATGCAAGGTTGTGGTAAGGTAAGACCGGACTACCGATGGTGCGTGACTGATACGGAAATGTGATATTTGACGCAGCATGGTTTCTTATCACCTGCATTGCGGTACCTGCTTCGCCTTTGCAACGTGTTGCTGGAGCAAGATGTCCTAATGCATCACAATCGGCGGAAGATCCATTTTACAGCCATCGTCAGCAAAGCTCGAATATCAAAACGTGCGCCAGAATCTCATAGTACTATGTGAGCTGAAATAACTCTAACTACTGGCAAACTGATTCGGTTTACCAGTACATTCCACCTAGCTGCTGGCCCACAGTTTGGCTGACTGCTATTAATCCCGTTATGACGAGCGAATAATCATCCTTCTTATGGGTACCTCTTTCGTCAAGGTGTGTCGCCAAGACTTTTGTACGATACCATACATATCACTGGCATGCCGAGATAGTTCATTTATCTCGCTTCCGTTTGGCTTCCGTGCTAATGCGCGAACACCAGCCAGTCATCGGTTAGGTCACTGCCTCGAAAGAATTTCGTATAAATGCTGCTGCCTCGCCTCCGGAAAGACACAGCTGAACAATTCCCCAATCCCGAAGGTGAGTTGTGTTTGCTTGAACGTCAGACAATCGTGATGTTCCTATCCCCTATCCAGATGACTCCACCTCGCTCGCTCATGGAAAAAGTGCTTGCTGAACTCATGTCAAGGATACGAAAGTCAGAGCGTGCATTGGATGTCATGTATGACATGGCAGCGGCCCTCGAGAAACTGCTCTCAGGCTCTGGGGATTCCCATCCAGACATTTCTATATTTCCAGTCGAAGTTCTAGGAATGATCTTCAAGGAAGTGGTCGAGCAGTCGGGCGTTTGCGTGGGATATCAGTCATCTCATTTGGAGGCCGACCAACAGGAGCGCCAAATGGTCAGGCCTGAGCTCTTGCTGTCTCATGTCTCAAAATACTGGCGAGCGGTAGCCATCGGGACACCATCGCTTTGGACGCACATCCGCCTCTATGTCAAACAGTCAGCTGACTTGGTCAACCTGTATGTTACCCGTTCGCGGGGCTTGCTATTGATTATTACGTTCCAACAATACTCCGTTTGCGACATTCATCCACGACAAGCCTATTCGGCAGATTACCCGCGTATCACCACCACCATACTCAATCATATGCACGTTTGTCGTCGTCTGGAAATACGCACCAACGTCTCTGTTCCAGAGTTGTTGGAAGGTATTAGCCGCAGTCGCGCACCTCTATTGGAGGAGTTTGTCCTCCATCATCCGTGCAATGTGGAAACCACGTTTTCCTCTTCTTCATTTCCGAAGTTGGCGCACCTGGAGCTCGGGGAACTAGTATCAGTCTCGACCACTATGCCAATCAAAACTCTTAACTCCCTTACTTTGGCAGGACTCCCAGCATTTGGACTCCCAGCACCAACCTTCCTCGACCTCATGTCTCGACTGCAGTCCCTTTCTCGCCTCACACTTCTCGACGAGGCCGTCGATTTCGAACGTTTGCATCCGACAAACATCGTCGAAATGCCCTCATTGCGATTCTTGATGCTCAAACCAGGCCCTGACATCTCACGAGTCTATCTGACGGGGCTCATGGAGACGGTTATCACACCAGCATTAGAAGAGCTTGTCCTTGATTTTACCGATGTTGCATCATCGAGAGAAATCCAGCTATTCCTACGGCACCTCAAGCGGGAGGCACCTCAATTTCTTTCCCTCCGCCACCTCACCATTGTTAGCCCGTTCGCCGGTTTTGATATCGCGAGTGCCCTCGTCCGCGCCGCGCCGAACATCGAACATCTTTCCCTGTCTAGGTATAGCGTGGACTCGGTGCTGATGTACCTCACCCATGATGCAAGATGCGATGCGTTCTCCAAGCTTTGTACGTTAGAATTTGACAGCCCACACTTTGGTTGGGATGTTGTTTTATGCTTTTTGCAGAAGAGAAAACAGTTGGGGCGACCTTTGGGATGTTTGACATTTCGGGGCTTTGGAGGTTCGGAGGGAAAGGTTCTCGACGATGTCTTCAGAAAGCTATTAGATGCCTGTCTGATTGTATGAGTGGCAGATGACTTCAGTACAGTACAGTTATGTAATTCAAGTTAGTCTGCATTCAATATGAGAACGATGTCACGAGTCGCGTGAGGTGACAACACGCGAAGTGTGACTGGTACGCGACACACACAAGTCCTGAACTCGAACGTCAAGTTGATCATGGCAAGCACAAGCAAAACGTTCACCAATTCTGCTCATGAACCCGGATATACGTGTGTTACTTTCTCTCGGGATGGAAAGTGAGCTATTTTCATGTGTACGGGTTCTGTTTTCTAACGGCTCATGGGATGTCCCATAACTTTCCCGTCCCGTCATGTCAAGGCTATCATATACTGGTGGCTCAGACAGCTTGGTGCGCATATGGCAGATGGATAAGGATCAATACCAGGAGCCAGAAGTCGCGTATGAAGCTGACGAGGGAATAACAACCATCGCATGTTCCGTACGTCCCTTCTGTCGTGAACCATTTCCTTTTATGTGTAACCGCGACGCTGGACTTGTATCACATCAGAATGAATCCTGGCTCTCTGGAAGTAAAGACTCGGAGGTTCGCAGCTATCTTCACGGAAAACCCGATATCCAGGGATTGGTAATGAATGCGGCTGGTGCATGTATTCGGGCGGTTGCAGTCGATCCCGCAGGGAAGCGAATTGCTATTGCGACAGAGTGCGCTTTGTAACCATTCTTCATATCGGTTTCGCTGATGACCTTCAGTGAAACATCAGTGAAAATCGTGGAACTGACAGAGGTCACCAATGTTCAAGTCCTAAGTGGCCATAAGAAA
>JBBPOT010000212.1:0-13792 GCA_038091595.1 Leccinum subatratum | reverse complement strand
GAGGTGGTGACTTCACGCGTTCATAGTACCGTAATGCCCTTGCCCCTCGAGATGCATCCGATGTACATTCCGGATCGTTGCATGCTCCTAGTGGGCCGCCCACCCCCGTTCAAAGCGTCCGAACAAAGTGCAGCTGCCTCGAAGCCTGAGAAACATAGAAACGGCAACAAAGGAAAGGCTAAATCTGGTCAGCGCGACCGGAAACGGGAACGTACTCGAGAAACGGCAAAGCCGGGAGAACGTATAACAAGGAAAATGCGCTCACCAAGGAGGAACACGACCGGCGCATGTCGGGACGACTGTGCTTCGAGTGCGGTAATACAGGACACACAACTGTCCGGGGAAGTTCGAAGAACCCTCCCGGGGCAGTGAAGAGCTACAGCATACAGATTAACAACGATATTGCACAGCTGGAGACCCTGAACGGGTGGATTCACTTACCTTGGGCTCAACGAGCTTGGAAACGAGCTCATTTCATCGTGATCAACTCGGGTGGACCAACACCCGTCCCGATCCTTCTGGAGGCGGGAAAGCGCCGACTTCACCACCTTGCCAGGAAATTCTAGCCAAGTCCGGTTGTGACCTTGCTTTGCGTTCGGAGGAAATGTGCATTCCGAAATACGATAATTTGCCACGTTCAGTGTTGATACGTCGGAGCGTTCCAAAGCATTGTACTAGTCGTTATGGATAAGGTCGTCAGCCCCGTCAATGATTCCCGTTCAGGGCTCATCGGAACATACTTTGGCACGTGTGATCACCTCCACTCCGTGTCTGAGAACACCATCGAGCTGCTTGAGCTCTGTCAAGGACAATGAGGGCATGGTCGACAGGCCAATATTATTGCCACATTACCTTGCATGAGCACGTCGTGATTCATTGCAGGATTTTCCACTGCAGAAGCAATTTCCGAGTCAGAGGCCTTATCCAGGGCGTTGTGAACCCTCCTCCCTAAAGCTTCGACATCTTCTATAATCTTAATCATAACATCAACGAAATTCCATCACGACACGTAGACTTCAACACACTTCAGATTAGCCGGCGCTGACCGAACCACCTGCAGTCAACCTCCCTAAAGAGTCGGCGTGAATGCCGGCATTGGGCTTACCAGCATGTAGAGCATCTCCCAAGCAGTTCCGTGTGCTTCAAGTCCATCATAAACCTTGTGCGTCCATGGTCCCATCTGTACAGTTCGGATAAGGTCCGGTTGACCTTGGCCTCCACGTAGTGGGTAGGAAGAAGGGCTTGTAGATGATCTCGGATGTGGCTTAGTCCGCACGGCAGAGTTTAGCGCGGATAGCGCGAGCCGATGAACAATCTACATAGGAGAGGTCAACTCTATCCATAAATTTCACATAAAGAGAGAAATCGCTCACTACATCAATCTCTTCCATCAAACTCAAAAAATCCATGATCAGCGATGCGAGAAGCTCGTCATGAGAAGTGGAGCTTTCAGCGAACGTGTATCGAATCGCCGAAACAACCGTAGCGCGGACGGCGAGATTCTTATCGCGTGGGGCTGGGGAAAGTAGCGCAATGGCTTTCAGGTCGTCAGTTATGCCGCGGTAAATTCTTGTTGACCCTTCCGAGTCCGAAGTGGAGTTGTGGAACAGGGGTGTCCAAATAGCATCTGCAACGGGTTCCAACTCTCTCGTCTCCGCTTCGCGCCTCGGCAAGGCTCAGTTCTATCGCAAGTCTCTAATCATCGTCCATCTCCTCCGCAGTTTGAGCCACTTCCCTGTGCCGAGCGATATGCTCAGACAAGAACGACATGATCGAAGAGCGTGACCTAGCAACAACCGGGGCGATAGCACTTGGCGACAACGAACCAGTGGAAGGAGGAATAGAGTTCAACGGGATATTCCATGCCAAACGGAGCTAGCAGGCTCGGAACTTGCAGGCGACCCTGCATCTGGAACTCGACGTCGAAGATAAGCTAGTTGAACTGATGCGGCTGGAAAATCGTCTAAAGAAGACGATATATTGCATATCTGTGTTGAGCCGATCGTCAACGACCTAAGAGGACTGATGCTCGTGCCCGCCTCCATCGGCTCGGGCACGAACAGCGGCGAAACCTACACTTCATCGTTTGAAGTTGGCAGTGTGATATGCGGGTATTGGCGGACGCTTGTGTGGCGGTGACTCGAGGGCGGATGGCGAGACGACACTGGCTTAGCAGGAACAGGCCTAACCCGAGACGACATCAGTGTATCAGGCACATCATCAAATCCGCCCTCGAACACCCCTTCATCAATGTGACGCGCTTCCTCACCTTCGCGTGAGAGCATCAGAACATATTGGACCGCTTCCAACTCGGATGGACCGAAGGGTATCAGAGTGGACCTCTGCTCACGCTCGTGGCCACATACACGCCGCGCGTGGGCAGTCAAGTTCCTTGTAAGACTCGGCGATGTACATTTCGTACTACTGTTCTGCAACGCAGGTCGATGCGAGTCATAACCACGTTAAGGTAGACCTGCCATGTCCCTTGCTTGTGATGGGTCTTGGTGTTTGCATGTCTGGGCTTCTTCTGATAGTATCCGCGGCCGCTGGCCGACTCAACTTTCCGCGTCAACACGCGGTCCCCAACAATAGTGACCACTAATTCCTTGTCTACCGCAATTCGAATGAGGCCTGGAGGTGGGCGAGGAGAGGGACTGGTAAAGTGGTGTGCCGGCTCCAACGTGAGAAAATCCCACAACACAGTGGTCCTGCGAGAACCACTATATCTAACCTCTTTGAGAGCATGAAGGGATAGAATCCGCTTGAACTGCTCACCACCCACGGCTCTTATTTTGCCCTCTTCCAAGGAAAAGTGGTCGATGGCATTGTCAAACGTGTCGTGTTGGATAGACATCTCGCTGGAAAACATGAGATGGCACGACCTGACGACCTGCCCAACGTTGGTTGGACTTCCCTCCGCCTTTGCAGACTTTTCGACCCCAATGACTAGGTTGGTCGACAACCGCTCCGGAAACCAGGGGCGACTGAGCGATCCTATATATCAGCGAGCAATTCTGTCTCGACCCCTGGGAACGCGATGGAAGGTGATAGTTCCAGAAGAAGAACGAGAGTGGAAAGTGCTTGCAAAAACAAAGAAAAATCTGAAGTGCCGACGTAAAGCTTGATCTGAGGAATAAGAGAAGGTGGGAGCCCGGCAGGTGTTCCGGATTGATATCTGTCGCGCGTGTTCGTTGAGCTATCTGAGAGCTGCAGGAGAAACGTACCTTTTTAACGAGGTGTCCAGGGCAGCGAAAACCTCCGACTTTCACCCCATCCACTCCTTTTAGTCGGACCATGATCCATTCCGAGCAAGAGTTGACCCATTGGTCACTGATATCCACGTCCCGAGAAACCTTTGTAACAACCTTCACTGTACCGGCAGTGTTGCCACTGATGCGGCATATTGCTTGCCACGCCTTTCCACCCTTGGACTTCATCATATCTGTGGCGCATATCCAGAGGTCGGCCACGCAGTCTTCCGCACAACCGACCTCCACATCCGTGTGCTTAGCCACTGAAAAGCTTCATCGTAGACCCGTTCAGTCCAGTGTCACTGTTCTTCACTGGTCACACCGCATTTAACAACGCAGAGAAGATACGAAATACTTCAAATACAACTCGAGGGTGACGCTCCCTCAGAGAACTGAGAAGAACGAACGTGAGTGTTGGTAGTGCGTCGAGGGGAAGGAAGATGGCAAGGAACTAGAGGCATATCAAGTGCAATGTCGATGTTGTTGTGGTCGGTGACTGGGAAAGTATTGTAACTATGATTAGTTCAACTGGACTGGACAGAGATCCTGGTAACACACCAAGAAGAGTATAGAGTAGCTAGAACCCAGCCTGTACAGTTGCCAGTGCACTCTTGGGCGGTTCGAGTTGACTGAGTAAAACATTTGACAACGCAGGGACCTGTGATCGTAGAAGGCCGTCTCCTCGGCATCCATCCACTTCATCCAAACTTTGGGGAAGGCCACCATACATGCTCGTTTGACTCAGAAGCGTGACATAAGCGGCCCACACCTAGATGCGAACCGTCTCTTCCCTGTCGTGAAAGTGTGATATCAGAACGGCAGAGACGGTCTTGTACAGACGGGCCAGCAATTCCGGACGAGTAAATCACTGCTGATAGGAGCTGTTCCGCAAAACGACGGATCTTGTATTATCTTCGTCATCGGAGTACCTAGAGACAATGAATACCACGGACTGGGGCTCAACGTGTCAACGGACTGGTCAAGCTCTCCATCGTCATCCTAATCATCGTCATCTGCCATTTCCCCATCTTCCCCATCGTCATCACCAGCGTAATTCTTGCTTATCGTGAGGAATGGTTCCGTGATGCGAATCATATCGAACTTTGATGTATTGGATCTTACTTGTACCTTGGAATCCTCGAATGGTGTGGCCTCTCCAGAGAAACTAGAGACGTCTGGCAACCTGCAAGTATCTTCCCTTAATTTATCGTCGTCGCGTTTCATTGCCTGAAGTAGGACAGGCACAATGTCCCAAAACGACGGTGTCAACTGTTGAGTTAATTGCCTGAAGATCGCGGCAACAATTTCAACTGTGTTGCTCTACGGTAGCGTTCGCTGCGAGGGAAGGTGGAATGCTACTCTGGAGTAAGGCCACAAACAAGTCTGTTGGAGCGACGGGGAAAATTTGAGACAATGTAGATGTGGCACGTGTTCTTGCAGCAAGTCGTGAATATGGCGAAGACTCGCGAGTGGTTGAGGGCTCGACGAAGGATCGGCGAAGTGGGTTGGAAAGCGGGTGATGATCGATGAGGCCGTAACCGGTGACGCAATATTAATGCCCAAATCAAGACCACTCTCGCGCTCCCTGACGTCGTCCACATCATAGCAAGGGAGTTTTGTCGCTCCGACGCGCTTTCCGACACGAGTGAGTTGCACGATGGGATGGATGAGCAAGAGGAGTGAAGTCGGGTGTGGACGTCTTGAGGGGCCTGGTTGGCGTTGAGTGCACTCGTGGTGGGTGCAGAGCCCCGACCTATCGTCATGGCTTCCTACTAGTAGTCGGAAGCATCACTCAATTTGCGAACCAAACTCTTCATGATGGCAAACATACCTGCAATAGAAGGATATCGGGAAGTGATATTCTCTCGTGCGCTCGATGGCCTGTTTCGGTCCTGGGATGACTCGCTGATGTCAAGGACATCGAACACAGAGCGAACGGGTTCCCGCTCAATGGAATGACTCTAATACGATCACCAAACCGAGTCCGCGCGACGACAGCCCTGCTAATCAAACAATGAGGAAATATACGAATACAGAGAAGCTCAGACTTTATGTGGATGCTCACCTAGATGATCTTGCGGAAGTCTCATGATGCAGAGTCGGGATGGGGCTTTCGACGCCCCTCCTGTGTGGTCGGCCATTGATTGTCGGGATCTCCGAGTCTATCGCCATAATTTGGGCAATATTGGACAAAATCGATATCAACGAATGATGGCGTGGACGAGGACACGGAATCGGAGGAAAACACCAACGGAGAGCATTATCCTGCGTCCGTGTCTTATACGAGAATCGAAACTGGATCCCGACTCGACAGAAACAGGCCATCTGGCGCCGGCTGTTCGCATGAACGCGGAAGTACAGCTGGAAGACGCAGGATCCCCCACGCACTCGAGCAGGGTATGCGGTGAGGAACCGCCAGTAGAATACGAAGCAGTTGAGGTTGCTACTGGTACATTGGCATTATCTGCGTAGAACAATGGGGAAGCGTTAGTTGATTCTAGTTGTTCCAGACGCACGACATCCTGACCGTTGGAAGGTGTAAAGATGAATAGAAGATTGAGGGTCTGGTTCGGTGCCACGGTTATGGTGGATGCGGCAGAGTCTGTAATAGTGGGAGAAGGTAGAGTGGGCTGCCACTAGAAATGAAGTTGGGATGCCAATGGTCGTTGGAAGGGCGTGGATCTCCGAGTCCGACAACAGAAGGACCCAGGGGTGGCAGTGGTGGGGAACGTGTACCTGCGAGGGAAGTGCGGAGAGTCACGACGTGCAACAAGCGAGGTCAGCCTCAAGAGGTTTGGAGACTAACCGAATAGGAATTTCTTTACACTGCATCCGCACTTCCCTTTTCTGGTAACCGAGCGAGAGTCGATTTGAGAACGAGACGATGCATCCGGAGGGTGTCGGTGCCCACCAGGTATGCTAAAGTATTCCCTGGGGCAGGTGAAATATTCTTCTTCGTTCCGTCCAGTGGATTTAGCAACAACATCAACATAGCTGAGATGCAGAGGGTGATGGTTGCGCTCAAGGATGCGTACTTGAACGCCGATGGTTTGCAAACCAAAGGGGTTGACTTTGCGACTGGCGCGGAGATCGGGCGAGTTGACCAGATCCTTGTCTGCGAAATAAACAGCGAGGAAGATGTTGGGTTTACTATGTCACAAAAACCTGCGATCTAGTCTTTCAGGGTATATCATTTGCCCTTCTGGTCACTTCCAGTGTTCCGTGAACTCCTTCAAAACGCTGATCATGCGAGATCTGACACGGTCGTGATTCGTTTTGAAACGGCGGCGGGTAAGACATCTAATGTGAGAAAACATGTTCTCGTACTATGGCACATATCTAAGTTGACGTCTCTATGGAAGCGATTTGGATGTAGCCGGGCAGATCAATGAGGGTAAGGCCTGGGACATAAGAGCTGCATATGTGGAGGTGGATGGAATCGTTTGAGGCGGCCTCAGAGTCGGGCACGCCGGCACGGCAAGGTTGAGGTCGCCGTTGGGACTGGGGTAGTTACTATGCTCAAGGGTGGGCTCGATTGGACGTCTCGTGACCAGGTTTTTACCCCCGGTGGAGCGGTCAGCGGTGGTGACAGAGAGGAGCGAACGAGGACGAACTTTGGGAGGAACTTGTGGCCGACGATGGCCTCGAGCGTCGAGCGACCAGAACGAAGCTTTTGTCGGAACTCGTGACCACACCCTGATTGTGATCTCCCAAAGCAACAAGAATTCAATTCAAGGTTTCTTATTACAATACATAGTTACTTGTAGGTGCTACTCATACAATGAATGGTCAACGGGTAACCCTTGGGAATGGCCCTCAGATCTTCTCCATCTTGCAATTTGGTCTCGTACTCCGCAGGATCAACGAACAGTCTGTGAACGCGTGAACGATGACCGCGTCCATGTCGAGTCCTTTCTTCAAACTGGCGTAGCAGGATTCGGGGCCGGGAAGTTGTTCGATGCCCCGTTTCTTGGAATCTGTATATCGTTAAGTTCGATTGCACTAACGAAGCAAGTTATAATCTTATCAGTTTTCTCGTTGTTGTAACGCGTCACTGATTCTCCTGCTTGAGACTTCACCTTACCTGAACGTGGTCGTCAATAAGTGCTCTACTGTTGCTCGGTCGATTACGGAGACCTACTGGGGTTCATGAGAGAGTTCGACCCTGCATAAGAGTGTTTGTGACTCGAGGTTTACATAAAGGAATGAGAACGGAACAACGTACGGCCAATTTTTGCGCGACTCATGACCGGTGCCTGGAATCGGTGCGGGTTAGGCAGAGCCTTTGAACAAAGGCTCAGTGTGAACCACGATCGAATAGCGCTCATCCGAAAGGTGCGTTTAACACACGGAAGCTTGTTGATGAACCTGCAGACAGTAAATTAAGCCGAGGGAAACGAAATCAAAGTGAAACTTACATACTAGTGCACAATCACGCGTGGACCGAAAGATTCGAGGATCCCACCCAAACGAACAGCGGAAGCATGAGCAAGCTAACGCCCGCACCACCAGCTAACGAGGACCGCATCATGATTTCCTGCGGCACATCCGAGGCTGGAGAGAAAACCTCGGGGTCGATGTCTGTCTCCGGAGTCGAAGGTTCAACAGCGAGATGAGTATTATGATCTTGACAAGAATTCGACGGTCGACACGATCCACTTCGGCCATATCGACGGATAACCCGGGGCAATCTTCAACGCTAGCGACACAATATGAGGGGGCGCTCATCAGTCAGACGGGTGGATGGGTAGTACGGGGATGGAAAAGGTAGTGTCATTACCGCAACGAACAGCTCGCAAAAGATGACCGTGCTCTTTCCGGACGCGATGGAATGGAGATCAGTGAGTTGGAAATTGTGTAGTCATATGGCATTATCGGGGTAACGTCGGGTCAAATTGAGGCGCTCGTGCACGATGAGCGACTCGCCTATCCCGGGTGATTTTGACCTGGTCGATGTGCGCTCCAAAGGCGTTGGTGTCGCCGTGGTTCGTGAAGCCCCGGTCGCGGGTTAATTTCTCAAGCTAAGTAGTTCTTGGAGACGACGAAGTTGAGTCTGCCTATTCGGCATTTGAAATTTGAAGCCATTTTGGCATTGCCGCAGGCACGTCTCGCACAAGGGCAGTGTTTGTGTAAGCTCTTGATTTCTGCAAACACATATTTCGAAGTCTACCAAGTCACTCTGCCTGCATATTTTTCTTCGACTCCACATCCAGACACGACTTCCAGGCCCTCATACGAACGCCCGCGACGGCTCGATCTCGCCCGGTAACTCAACGTCCCATTGAACCACTCTCCCCGTCGTCCAACCCCATACCTGCTCCACGACCCCAACGTCGGTCATCACTCAGAACCCGATCAGCCTGACGAAATGCCCGCCCCGCTCGATCGATCGAAGCTCAATGTTGCGGAAGATACCAGAGACGACTCGGAAGTCCCCGATTAGGTCTGCCAGTCGCGCCCAAAGAGGTAGTCGAACGGCCGGATACCGAACGTGACGCGTGACGAACAGCTCACGCACCATCTGATGGGCCACCACTAGCCCCGGAATTCGATCAAGGAAGTCGACGACTACGGAGAGTCGCAAACGGGTGGCCAATGTGAGGGTCGTTGGTGGAGCACGGTGACGAACACCATCGCCAAGAGCTGGCATCCCCATTATATCACAAAGTAGGTCAGGAATGAAATGAATACGGATCGGAGGAACTCTAGGAGGGGCGGGAGGGTGTGGTCGAACAGAGAGCCACCGTCGAGTGAGCCAAATGTGTCTGGAGACAAAACGCGGATGATCTGAAGCCATGCGTCTAAGCTTAAGGCACAAAAGGCTAGTTGGACTGCCGACCACAGTACGAAGAGGAATCGAGAATCGGGTTCAAACGCGGGCTTAAGGACGACGAGTCCTCGCAGCCAGTTCCATCCGATCCCTCGGGTGTTGAACATCAAGCTTCAAGTCCCATGACTCGGAGTTCCACAACCCTGTGTAAACGCTCTGGTTGTCTGATTTGTCTGATTTGTTCGAAGGATTTTGGAAGTCACTGGCACGGTGACCGCTTGGTGACCGCTAACTTTTTACATAGAGAGACTAAGAGAGGTTACCTACCTTCGCCGACGTCTTCTTTTCGAAGCTCGTGCGGGAGTGAGTATGTGATACACATCTCTGGCATGCTGCGCGGGTGTACTTCCTCGTGGCCCCAGCCAATTTCCTTTCTAAGTGTGGCCATGCTGTAATATTCATAACCATACTCGGATGCTGTACGATGCACGGCCACCGATCATTGTAAATCAATTTACATAAGCTATCGCGCCAGTCCCCGACCAGGAGAGATTTTGGGTTCGTGATCAGTGATCAAGCGCTGAAGCATTCAGCAACAATATATTTGGACACATTAAATGTTGAGATGAATGCAGTTTCCTCATTATGATATTACATCTCAGAGGTGGTGAACGGATCAACAGCCGTGACCTCCTGAAATGCTTTTCGTGAGAAGCCAGTAATCAAACCGCATAATCCACACCCACCGCGGAGAACGGATCTTCTATACCATCCTCGTCAAGTGGGTCCCAAGGCGGGGAGTCATTGTTCTACCTAGTGTAGGTTCAGTCAAGAGGGTGATCCACGTATATACAGTGAACTATACTGACAGTCCGTCGCCGGCTGGCTCAGGTCGGATAGCGTCCCTGAAGAGTCTCCTGTATCGTTTAATAGGACGCCTCAGTGAATAGAGGGGAGTGAATTTGTTGTAGCCCGCTTCATCGGATCCCCTGCAAAGAAGAACGTTCTGGGTGTTCACCAGCCAAGTGAAGCAACCGCAGGCACCCGCAGTGGCACCAGTGACATCATCGACGGGTACTTGGGCTACAAGAACGAAGGTAGCCTTGTCACCCGCTGTATTGCAAAGGGTGATCAGAAAAGTGGACGAGCGGGTAAGCGAGATGGAGACCGTACACTTGTCCGAGAGGTACATCGAGTACGCAAGGCAAACGTGAATGTTCGTTCACGAGGTGCTTCAATTGACCAGTCTGTCGACCGTGCACAGGTACTCGAGCACTACATTTGGAGGAAGGGAGATTTGACGAGAGTTGTGCATAATAAGGACAGCGTTTCGCTTGTCGCGCTCGAACAACCACTGTCCTTTGAAGGATACATTGGTGATGCCAGAAAGCTCACTGTGATTTTTGTGGTCTTGGTCAGGCGTGATCGAGTATTCATTACGCACCTTTCACTGTCCGAATCGATGTCCTGACGTTTGGCTCCGCGCGAGGGACAAAATCGTCGACGGGACCTTCCTGTGGTGGGAAGTTGGCCATGCTGATCTTGACATCGTGCTTGTCCAACTCCTCCTGGAACTCGGGATCATAAATATTCCCTTCCACGATCATATCGCCGGCTTCCTTGTCGATCGTGCCGATACTATGAGCCGACCTTCTAAGAATGGGTCGGTTGAGTCAGATTGTAAATCTGTGAATTATCAATGACGAAACTGACTTGGATTTCGATGGGAGGATCCCAGTTGACCCATTTGGAGGATACTCGACGGATGAGCACTTGCGTTGTGAGTAGGATGGCATGGCGATGTAGCCTGTAGACAGTGAAGACGCCGTACACGGTTGTGGTCAGCGAGAGGACCAGTGGCGCAGGAAACTTGTTCTTTACATAAGTAGAAGACACAAGATCTTTACAGAGAAATCTGCGGGGTTCTTTTGGAAGGGAGATTCCCCTGGCACGTGTTCTTGCAGCAAGACGTGGATATTGCGACGACTCGCGAGTGGTTGAGGGCTCGACGAAGGATCAGCGAAGTGGGTTGGAAAGCGGGTGATGATCGATGAGGCCTGAGGATCGAAAGTGTCGATATTGTCCCCAGTAGCGCCTCGGGCAAGGTGTCGAACTGGAGTGAATATTCGTCAATTGGAAATTCCTCAGGTGGATGTCGTACGTTAGCAACTTTGGCGTGAGCGTTGCACATGCTTTACCAGTGATCTTGCCGTCCGGAGGGAGTTCCGACGAAATCGTCTTCAGGGCTATGGAGAGTGGCGTCAAACCCATCAACCGGCACAATGCGAAAGTGCGAACCAAGTCCTGGGATATCTCGTAGCTCCTCATCCTTTCCCATCGAATAGTTGATGATACTTTCCACGAAAAGTTCCATTTAGTTCACTCTCATAATCTTGATAAGTTGTCCGAGACTTGATGCACGCGCGCGACGCGATTCTTAGCATGATGAGACCAACTCGGAACACGGATATTAAACACACCATTTTCCTGTTTGGTTCTTGACCTCAGAGATTGTGTCTGAAATCCGAACGCGAACTGCCTCGAGGCTCTGGATGAGGAGAGGTTGGGATGCCGGAAGAGAAAGGTTGGTTGATTGAGATGTTGTAGAGTGGAGGCGGCAACGGCCGACCGATTTCGTTTCGAGGTCCGCCTGGGTCGCGCAAATATTAAGAGCGGCTAGATCTCCGAGTCAGCAGCTGATGATAGTAGGTATAAAAGAAATGGCCGTAGCGTTGCATGTCCTCTTACAGAAAAAGTAAAAGTAAACTTGTCCCTTTCTTTCTGAAGTGACTTAGTGAACCCCCTCGACTCACCTTTAGGAAGTCAGTTGGTTTCATCTTTTTGAAAGAGCCAAGCTTGTACTCTTTACTCGTACTCTCTCTCTCTCTCCGTCGACGGAACCTCAAGGCCTGGCCAGCTAAGGGAGAACCGCCGTCAAAAATTCATCAAAATCAATACCTTCGAAAAATGTATTACACCCTCAGAAGCGCAGCTCGCACCGAGCTCCAGTCGTCGACACCTTATCGCCGTGCTAATAGTGAGTCTTCCGTACCGACCATAACTTCTATGCCCTCGCTTCGAGGTGCGGAGAATTACCGAGGTGGTGACTTCACGCGTTCATAGTACCGTAATGCCCTTGCCCCTCGAGATGCATCCGATGTACATTCCGGATCATTGTATGCTCCTATGAGCCGCCCAGCCCTGTTGACGACGAGGTCCCCTGGACTGCCCTACCCGTCGAAGAACATACAGACTTTCCTGATCCTTCAAGAGTTCGCCGACGCCACCAATAAAAGCAAAGGATTGGTGGCCATCTGCTCAAAGGTGGGTCTTCGTGTCTATGTGGGCGTAGAATCTGCACGGATGAGTACAATTGAATGGCTAAACGCAGAGATAAAGGGTATCTATCATGAAGTCGCAGCTGGCCATCCGTCCGGGAATTGCGCAAATTGCAAAATAGAAGCGAAAACTCTGGGAGATGGAGTATGAATAAGATGGATCGCTTGTGATCGAATGGGTCCTCGGTGCCATATCCCAGTATTGAACAGCGGTAAATCACGTAGTACGTCTAATAAATCAAATATCATCGTCCATCCACGATGGGCCCTCTGCGTACATCTCATCCAATGCCATCAATTCCTCGGTATTCTCCTTATCTGAATCCGAGTCTTCCCTCCCAGAGCCTGAATCTTCAGTTCCCGAATCATCGCAGTCCATGAAATCTTCACCGTCTGGTAAAGAAGAAGGCAATCCATCAGCGGCTGAGTTGTGGAAGCCTGAGTCTGCATTGTCTGAATGCATCTCCAACTGAGTTTCTCCTTCTGTTCCGCCTGTGGAAGCATACATGTGGCCCACACTAAGTCCCCAATGGTATCTGAGGACCATATCGCGATCAACAAAACTGGCGAGAAAGATCATTGTAATAATTAGACCGAACTTGAAAGTTGGCGGGGGATACATACCGATTCACATAATACTGCTTCCAGTCGTCTGCATCTCGCGCATAGTGCGACAGTGCGACACCATCAGGGTGAAGCCTTCCTTTGTTGAACGCTGGGATGAGGTGACAACCTCGCAGCACATCCGCCGGATTGATAAATCCAAATCCATCCTCGCCCGCCATGGGTGTAAATTGCAAAGTATCAAGCGCCTGATGACGCCATCCGGATGGCGCATTAACGACTGCGTACCAGCGGACCCACAGAAAATCTAGTCGTCGGGCTTGATAGTCCCTTGAGCCTAGGCCGATATAAATGGTGTTTGCGTGGTAAATGCCGAGAACGCGTGCGTAGCAAAAAGGATGCCCTGAAGCACCTTGGCCATCTGTAGCTAAAAGCATAACATCTTTGTGTTCGGTGTTCGGGTTGATGACGTCTTGGGCGCGTCGAATGTCGTAAGTTGTATAATTGATGCGAAGAATGTTGTGTCGATAGATGCGGTCATTCTTGAACACTATCTGATTCAGATTCCCGACATCCGGCTCCGAGAGGTCACTTGAGGTCGCTGTCAAGGCTGCCATATCCTGTTCGCCGGGTGGGGGAGTAGTGCCTAGATCAGTCTTCGCAAGGGACTCCTTGGCATGCAAGGCTTTGATACGTGGCAGCAAATGGGCTTTCAATTTCACAATGAAATCCTACAACTACATTTGGCACTACTCACAGCGGTACGTCAACAGCGGGGAATGGCCACAGAAATTGGGTCATCGGAGCAGAGCTCGAGCGGCGCTTCGAAGAGTAAGTCCCATCCGTCCCCGTCCCTCCCCCGAACCGGA
>JBBPOT010000211.1:0-13796 GCA_038091595.1 Leccinum subatratum | reverse complement strand
CTGCGTCCGAACGGACACGCACGCGCCCTAGACCTCACCAGCACATTCCTCTCCCTCTCTCCTGCGTTCTCCCTCTCCCTCCCCTGCTCTCTCACCCTCGCCCTTCCTTCAGCCTCACCCTCTGCGCTCAGCGCGCCGCAACGGACGACGACGCGACGACAGCTACGTCACGGCAGGCAGACGAGGCAAGGCGAAGGTGAGCACCTCCTCACCACCTCCCTCACCCTCTCCTGCGCTCCCGCTCACCCTCTCCCGCAAGCTTGCCCTCACCCACCCTTCCCTCACCCTCACCCTCTGCGCTCAGTGCGCCGGAACGGACGACGACGTGACGACAGCGACGCCACGGCAGGGAGATGAGGGCGAAGGTGAGCACCCGCACTAGATGCGCGACGACGACACGACGGGACGACACGATGTGATGACGCGACAACGGCACATGCCCCGTGCTCGGTGCATCCGAACGTATGCGCGTGCCCCGTCACCACACACCCTCTCCCTATGCACTGAGCGGGTCCGAATGGACGCGCGCATGCCACGACGGGACGACATAATGTCGCAATGTCGATGACGGCATGCCCCGCGCCGTCACCCTCCCCGCCACATCCTCTCTATGCGCTGAGCGTGTCCGGTAGTGTACAGTAGTTAATATTTTGTTACTAGATTACGTATTTTAGAAAATAATTCACTTTCTTGAACGGAAAAAAAAAACTTCTATGACTCCTTTCTTTCATAGCTGTGGCACCTGTAACACAGCCACAAAGTTATTTGCTGATTAGTACGTATCATTCTGGTAAATTATATGCTGGTCATGCTAGTATCCAGTTGATAATGCCAGGTTAGTACATACCATTCTGGTAATATGCTAGTCATGTTAGATCAATTCCTTAACAAAATGACTAACATTTATATGTGATTATCATCTTGTTAGCCTGTTGGAAGGACCTTTAAAGAAAGATCTAAGTTATATCTGTACCATACTTCTGATAATATGCTTGTCATGTTAGATCAATTCCTTAACAAAACAACTAACATTTATATGTGATTATCATCTTGCTATCCTGTTGATAATGCCAGGTAAAGACCTTCAAAGAAAGATTTGTATTATATCTTTACATACATTCTGGTAATATGCTTGTCATGTTAGATCAATTCCTTAACAAAATGGCTAACATTTATATGTGATTATCATCTTGCTATCCAGTTGATAATGCCAGGTTAGTACATACCATTCTGGTAATATGCTAGTCATGTTAGATCAATTCCTTAACAAAACAACTAACATTTATATGTGATTATTATCTTGTTATCCTGTTGATAATGCCAGGTAAGGACCTTCAAAGAAAGATTTGTGGAATATCTATACATACATTCTGGTAGTATGCTTGTCATGTTAGATCAATTCCTTAACAAAATGGCTAACATTTGTATGTGATTATCATCATGGTATCCTGTTGGTAAGGACCTTTGAAGAAAGGTATAAGTTATATCTGTACCATACTTCTGATAATATGCTGATCATACTAGGTCAGTGCCCTAGTAGAAAGCCATATACATGATCTATAGAAGTAAAGTATGCCTGAGAGTGTATATCAAGATAGCCAGTAATCATGTTTGCATCATAAATGGTGCAAATGAATAATTGAGTATGATTCTGACAATAACATTTTAAGGAATTATGTTTGATTATTTGAATAAATCAGACTGTTATTTATTTATCATATATATATGGGAATAACAGCCCTTAAAAATTTTCCTGATGATGACTCTTGGTCCGAGTGTAGTACGAAAAGCACGAGGGAGGATTCGGAAGAGAAGAAAAAATTCGTCTTTTTCATCAAAGATGACTAAGCAAGGCTAGCGCCATGGATCCGGGAGTCCGTCCACTTCTTCAAGTTGAATACCATTCGATCTCTCCTTCTCCGCCGTTGCCTCTTTGTGGATAATCATCCCGATTGTGCCCGACTGGACCAGGTTAGACGTTGACGCTGCACCTTCCCCTGACCAGGGTCCCGGCGCAGCAGCTGTCTTCCGCTCCGGGCAGCCTTCCTTTCGATAGTAGGCCTCAAGGGTTACGGAATAACTTGTTGGTAGTTTGAAGCAGGTACAGAAACGGAGAACACCGCATCGTTACATGCTCCATCACCGTTGACATTTAAATAAGTCGTGCAAGGTTAAATTTGAGATTTGGGCCGATTTGGGCCGCAGATTGATCCCTAGTAACAACAGGAAAATACTATCAAACCAGGTCACCAGTGACCAAAGACAATCATCACAGGAAGCTGGAGGACGACGCTGATAGTACGGCGTTACATGGATTTACTCTCGGAAAGAGACGAACTGTACGAAAAATCCGATCGACCAGCATTTTTCTCGAGTTCGGTGCAAATTATCGCGACATGCTCGCGGTGGTGCTATGCGCCTGGCCCATCCCCTTTGGTATGGATTAAGGTTGTGAAATTGACTACCGTAACCGTGAATGCCAGAAGACAAGTTCCTTACTTCTGTCAAGGTCACCGCTACGAAGTACTACGCATGGACCATGCTCTAAGTCCTAACCTGTTTGGCGCAGCGCTCGGACAACGTCCTGTCAAGTCAATACATCTCGGACCGGGTAAACGGATATGTCCTTCTATAGCCTGCCTTGTCTTCACCTCATGTTTCATGACCGTGGAGACTTCGGTATGCTGCTACTACTCAGAGAGTCTTCACACGAAACGACAGGAGAACATCACCTGCGCCCTTGCGTGTTCAATCCACAACTCAGCGTGTATCTGATTATTCTTTTCCGATTCCTTGCGCTCGCGCGGAGAAACACCGGCAAGCAGACGTCGTGTCAGATCTCCACCCCATACGACGGATGAGAGGAATCACGGTTGATAGGTCATGTTTCTGTAGTTGTTTTCAGGGCAGCATCCAATCTTGCATAGTTGACCAGCTCAACAATTCAGAGATCGAATGGACTCACTGAATCGAGCGCTGCATCAAATCACGGTGTCTTTATTCAGTCCACGATTTCGGATTATACACCCACTTCCAGGCGGAGAGAATGGAGACGACGGGTGAAGGAATCATATACGTGAGTCTGAATGGGTTTAACTTGACAGGACGACCATTTAGTTCCTGATGGGCCTCGCGAATTCGTGGTTGGAGATCCTGTTAGATCATTAGTTGAGAATCTATCAAAACGCTATCAGTTTCCCCGGCTCAATTCGGATGGCAAGCACATGAGGCGAAATGATAGGTGGGGGCGGGCAGTTTGGCAATGAAGGGCTTCGAATATTACTTTTTGAGGTTCCAGACGAAACCGTCTGCTTCTGCTTGTCTCGCGGACTTCGTCCTGAGCGCGATCGTGCGCGCGGTTTTGTGCACTTGAGGGTCCATTGAGTGAACGAACCGTGACTCGGACGCACTCAAGCAGGGAACATTCAGCCACGTCCAGCGTTCTCAGGCGCATGGAGGTCCCTAGATAATGCATGATGCATGGACGGGCGGGTTAGACAGATCGAATGAATTTGCTAGGCCATGGAGCAGCGTGGTACCTTTTCATTTCATTTTCGTTTTCATTTTCGTTTTCTTGTTCTTGTTCTACTACAGCTGCATCGGAGCGACGTTGTCATTTTCATGTTCACTTTCCTTCTTGACTCCACGTCGACGGCTAAGGGAAAGGAGTTTGGGACCGAACTGAAGGATCTAATTAGTGATGCGGCCTCTTGACGAGTGGACACGAAGAATTACCTTATGTAAACTTTATCCTTAAAATCCTCTACATTTCGTGGGAGTCAGGCTACCATTGGATTCGCATTCACCTTCATCAAACTCGGTGCTCAGTGACGAACGCGAAAAGGGAAGTGGGAAAAAAGAGATAATACACAGCACGAAAATTGAACGCACCTGACTTCCCCGCCGACACCCGACCACCCGTCTCTTCCTCTCATCCACCCGGCCCGTTCGTTATGCTTCAGATTCGCCCTGGACCGTGACAACGTCCCTCCCGCCGTAGCTACGTTTCTGTCATCTCAGAGCCCTGAGGCTTCGATCACATCTCGTAAGTATACCACTGTGAGTCACACGGTTCAACTTCGCCGAACTTCGGTATGTACAGGAAGCGCTACTGCCAGTGGTATTACAGGGCATACGCGTAATGATGCAGCGATCGAGTTTTCTCGGTTATATTCATGCGAGATGCTCCATATCAGTCAGATCTGAGACAGAGCCCTTAGGCGTAACGTCAACTTGAAAGTTCACGTGAGCAAGATAACTTATTAGTACTAAGTACTCCGAGAAAGGAGAACGCACGTAGTAAATATCACCGGGCCCTCCCCAACTTGAAGTCAAGTGCAGCTTCTCCAAGGCTGGCACCAGCTTGGCTCTCAGTCGCACAAACATGCCGCGAACTCCCGTTGTCGGTATCGTCGTCATTTGCTCGAAGCTAAGCAGCTACTAAGCGAAGGGATCGGAGATCACGCACGCGGTTCGCACACTAGCCTGAGTAGGATCAGTATGTTGATGAAGTTATCGATTAATCGATTACACGTGGCCCACCCCCCCAGTTGACGTGGTACCAAGGTCCAACACGACCAACCACCAACCAGTAGCTAAGCAAGTGAGAACGGGAATACCCACTCCAGCAATATTGCTGGTTACCTCGGGCTTGAGATCTGATCTGAGGCGTCGACTCGTTGGCTGGGGTTTGCCGAGTGCTATATCCTTTTGTAGAATATTGAAATCCAAAATGGGCAGAGCACGGACTCCGCATTCTCTCCCGCATTCTCTCCCGCATTCCATAGACCCTGGATCTCGATACACTAATCGAATTGAATTGTGTGACCGCTGTGTGACACAGCAGATTCTAGTATAAGCACCAGTAAGTCCCGTATTAATCCGACTCTGGAATTCATCCATCCCCACAACCGATCCCCATGAGCATTTCGCAGGGAAACTCAGGCTACACTTCCGGGCCTCAGAGGTTTCCTTCGGGACCCACAGCGCCGCCGCACCTCCGAGTCGAGATTAACACGGGTAACACCGTGACTCCGAGTCTCCCCCGAAACGAGCACGTTCAGCAGCGCACGCCGCCGCATGGCTTTCAAAGGCCAACCCGCGCCCTGGAATACCTCCCGCTCTCGGTATTTACATTGTATGGTGAGTCGGATCCCTACTCTCCTAGGTTCTAATCGTTTCTTTAAATCCAACTCCCGCTTGCAGATCGCTTCGATCGTATGCTCGACCACACGGCCCCAGATTGGTGGAATGTTTTGAAGGAGGCAAAGGTCCGCGTCGGTTATTCGTTGTTGTCTGGACGAATCGCCCCGAGAATCTACCTCACCATGGACAACGCGCTGACGGCGATCAACGAAACAATACACTGGAACTGTTTGCGCCTTGGTGACTCTGAATGGTACCCGATCGGACGTGAGTCCACCCTCAGACGACTCTGCTTGTTGCTTACCCGAATATTCAGCACCTACATTGGAGATTGATCGTTATATGGTCTCGTTTCAGATCAACTTGGACGACGCCACCTTCCGCGAATTCGTGCACGGTAAACTTACGGACATCCCCACCGTGTTCTTCGCTCGCGTCCGTTCCTCGATCCAACAACTAATCTGCACGCCTCCGATCAACACGCTACATTCCTACCCTCGATGTTCGATTTTGAACCCCCCGCAGATCGTATTCGACGATATTCAGAAACACCTCAACAGTCTCGTCGATTGGGACAAGCGTTGGGGGTATGGCCACTGGCATCAACTTACGACCAACACACACGGGTTTACGGTACGTTCGATCTTTATGATTCGTTCAACTTACTGATCTTGCGAAGGCACAATGGTTCTCTGATCCTGGCATGTGCGACATCGTTTCTCATGCCTTGCGCATGGAAAGCTCGGCCGGTTCTTTTGCCGTCTTTTACCCGCAAGAACACGCGCCCCACGACGTCTCCGCCAACGTGCCTGTCACCATAGAAACCCTTTCGTTCGTCTTAGCCGCGGTATGTATTTATATTATTCCTCCTAATCGCTACTTACAATCAACATTATCTAGCTCGTACTCGAAATCAAACTATTTGCTAAGAAGATATTCGTCCCTCCCGGTGTTCACAACGCGTACATCGCAAGTTTCCGGACCGAGAAGGATCTCATCTACGACATCTTAAGCAAGATATGGGAGAGGACGTGGCACATAGGTGATCCGAGAACGGAGGAGGACATGAGACAAGGACTCGAACTATTCCTCAACTCGTATGCAACACACGCCGTTTAGTTTACATTCGAATGTTTGTTTGTAACTCTCAATCTTTACTTTGCTCGGACGTTTTTCATGCTCGCTCTTTTTATATGTTAAGTAATTATGATTATCCGCTCGCGGCGGCTCGCTATCGACCGGTGTGCACTCAAACCACGACGGAGGCCCGACGCTCTTTACGCTATTGATTCCGTGCTTCGACCCGCGGCCGCACGCGAACTAACGGAAGTCCACTATCCCGGATCTGGAATCGGCAGATTCAGAACTCGATCCGTGCCACGGCGTAATTAGTAACGGTCCGGCTGGACAAAATCGAAAAAGATAAAATATGTAAATAAAACGCATACAATACTAGTAATGGCTTAGACAATTAGACAAAGTGATACTAGTATTCAAGTTGAGGCCTGAGGTCTGAGGACGGACTGGACAAAAAGAAAAGAAAAGAATTTCGTCAAGTCGTTTTTACATTAGTTTTACCACCTCGCTTTCGCATTACTGCACAAAGAAGACGAAAAACGAAAAGTCGGTCCAGAAAAGATGCCTATCGGACGATAATGGGAAATCTGCCCATCTTCGGGCGGCACTCCGTTGAGATCGATTAGTTCAGGAACGCGTACACTATAGTGGACGTTGCGCCCCAGAAAGTTCCCACGGGCCCTCCGCGGGGAAACCTTTCGAACGGTATAGATCTATAACCGCTCCACTTGCTGCGTCTAGAACTCGGACTCCGGCGTGTCTCAGGCATGTTCTTATTGATTGATTGATCTCTGCTCAACACATCATACAATCTGTTCCCGCCGTATACTGATCGTTCAAACCGGCAGCGAAAATTGGCAAGTATCGACCAGGGAACGAAGGAAGGGGGACAGATGCACGCTGCCTGCATTCAATGATCGCCTGAGTCGTCATTCTCACTGCAGGGCCCTCACCACCAGTGGTTTCAGCCTCCTCCGAGTCACTAGTGGCAGGCTCTCCCAGACTCGGTGAGTCCGCCGTCCTCGTCCTCGTCCTGTCTTCATCCTCACTGCAGGACCTACTACTAACCGTGCCAAAGGTGGCATTGCATGCACGGCGGGACCGACGTCCACCACGGCCTTAGCCTGAGACTCGCACCGCCCGCAGACGATTCGCACTCCCTGGCCCGCCTCGAATTCGCCACTATCGCTATGGTGAAAACCCAATCACCCACCTAGGTATGATTCGGAATAGCATAGGGCGTAACATCTTTGCCGTTTGTCATGCGTGTACGTATCGTTGACACTCTAAAGTCGAACTGTGTATTCAATGTTGACGTCTATATTACTCAGAGTCCTGGATGTAGAGATGTGGGATTTGGCGCCTAATGGAATGCAACAATGTATTACAACGACGATCACCCTCTCATATGTTTGACCCTTGCAGTTGGGAGATATGCCTGGAAACGAACGTACTGCGTGAATTCAGCAGGATATCTATTGATCACCACGTTTGGGAATTTCTGCCACCTCGGCCTGGAATACGTGCATGGATAACGTTTTAAGCTTGATATATTTAGAGGAAAGAGATGGTGAGCAGGCCGGTAGCAGGGTCCACGCTAGCGCCCATCGCGGATTCATATTTCTTGAATGTATCTGTAAGGGACAATGTGACGGACCAAGGAGTGGTCGGCAAATTTCAACTTGTTACGCACCTCAGGCTGAAGCAATAAAAATGAGGGTAGTACCGGTATCGACGATCCTGGCAGCAGTCTTCGACGAGATAGTAGTGCCGCCATAAGAGATAGACTGGTCGATGCCCCAAGAAGGGATAGTCGTTCAAGTTGTAAGTACTTCACTGAGCCGGTAATGACTGAGTCGTCGCAGCCGCCGAACGAGCAGTGCGTCGCTATTGGACTCGGAAGCCGGGACGTAGTAGATCCCGAGAACCTCCTCAAATATAATTCCTCGGGACAGAAGGTTGTCCGATATCGATATCGTAGGAAGTTGCTGATAATACCAGAAGTCAGGTCGACGGGGCCAACACCAAGGATCTCATTTACGCGAGCGAAACCGCTGGAGAAGTAGGCAACACCAATGGACTGGTTTTCAATCACCAAAAGCGAGTGCGAGCGTTACGTCGGTATACTACTTCTCTCCAGAGAAACTTCCAGAACCATAAGATGCTGACTGCGATCACCCTCAAGTAAGTTTGACGCGGAAAATATCAAAGGATTGGGAGCCCACTGCAACGGTGTTTTCGATGTCTTTGCTTGTGCTAGTCTTAATATATGACTTGCCAGCTCCAATCCAAGTCTTGGAGCTTCCGGTGTCAATTAAAAGTGTGTTTGTAACAACTTCAAGTTGCGTACAATCGGTTGCAGGACTGCCAGTGTAACGTCGTCACTGCAGAGTTTGCGACACTGAAAGAAGTGCTGTGTTTGCCTAGATGGTTAACGTGCTTGAGAACCTGAGCACGAGCACGCTCCTTCTCGACAATATTGAGCGTGTCAGTCCCGTTAATCCTCATGGCAAAGTTAAGCGTAGCCTTGCCGGTGCTACTAGCATGACTGAGGGGCTGGCATTCACAGCGGTTAGGCCAACGAGGGCCAGCGACAGGAGATCTTTAGAAGGGAAGTCACAACTCGAGCACTTATACGTATGTACTATACATCCCACTTCGAGTATATGGACCATAGTGCATACAAGTTCAAGCGAGATTCGGAATCACATGTGTGGCAAAAGTGCTGCCAGTGCACCATCATGCATCATGGTCGAGAGCATTTCAAGACGCGCCGATCCATATGTGTATCGTTATACACGAGGGGAAATAGTCTATCCAGGTCAGCTAGTAAAGAAGAACAGAAGGCGTCATACCATTCAAGCAAATCCATGCGACAAACCCGAGGAACCTTGTAAAAGTATATTATTTTGTCAAAAGCGTAGCAAAGTTATGGTGCATAGTACACTGGCGACTGTCCGTCTACAATGAATTTTTACAGCTATCTACTAGGTGGGAGAAAATACCAACTTATCGAAGTTCCGCCGCCCGCGCCGTTCATGTCATCGCGAAACACAAGTACGCTTCAAGTTTGCGCACGGTGAAGGAACCTTCGACGAGTCGACGGAAGGCCGAGGAGAAGGTCTGACTCATCACATGGTCCAGGCCACTGGCAAGTGTCGACCATTGTCACGGTCCCGTCGTGCAGTTGCTCCCGCACACTGCCGATGTTGTTACCAACAATGGCACAATGACGTGGCATCGGAACACGATGGCGACGCCGACGCCGACGAATGACTTCAAGTTGGACATGACTGGCACCATGACGCAATGCCGATGACACTGGCACACGGCACGGCGTGCAGTACCGAAACGGTCACAGGTACGCCGACTTCAACGCTCTCCACCACCAACCGTCCGAGTCCTTACACGACACTGTTACCTGGTCAGAGCTCCTCGCCGTAGTCGCTTGCGTGAGCCTTTCCCTTGTTCTGTGTCGCACGTTACGCATTGCCGTCTCCTAGATACCGACCCTCTCTGCATTCAAGGAGTCACGAAACCAGGTCGGTAGTTTCCAATGCCTTCCCAAATCTGCACCCACAGTGACCCACTTGAAGTCCGACGATATCGATATCACACCCCCAAGGCCCGAATGCTTCACCATTGACACTTCGAACGAGGCCGCAAGGTGCCATGTACACGAAACTCAAGGAAAGGCCTTGGTAAGACGAAGAAATGCGAGTTGGGCGTTATTGCTGAGAAGAGCATCAAGCATTATGCTGAAGTAAAGACTCAGCATGATACTTGTGTTTCGGCTGCATTCGCGGCGGCTTTCGTGGCATTTAGAAGTACTCCCGACAAGGTCAGCCTTGTGGTGAAGGGTATCATGAACGGGATCAAAGTAAGTTTGTGATAGCCATGCTTGGTCAGTTGCTTACAAATGCATAGAACGAAGACAACCTGGACCTTCATGCTTTTGAGCTTCAAAGACGATCTGCAGTCGCTGTTGCTAACTTCATCGACTTTTGTGCCACCGTATCAGTCAACCACCAGACAACATTGTGAAGAACCTTTACACTTTCCTCTCTCGGGACGTGGAGCAGACGCCAACATTCGCATATTCACGGTCGATATACAAGGGCATTCTTTTGTTGCACACGTGGTCGAAAATCTCGCCGAATAAGGGGAGCAAGGAGACGCAAGACAAGAGAGAACCAGTAAGGTCAGAAGATGAAGTAGCCAAGACGAAACTTTCCAGAAGGAGAGCTGGGCTTGCTTTCGATTAGCTATCAGCAAAATTCGGTCCACGCCTCTTCGAATCTATTCCCAAGATGTGGCAGTCTATGTCTGGCAGTTTATTGAGTGCGTCTAGTGTAGGTACGATCAAATTACCGTTTATGGTTGCCTCGGCTCTTATTACCATGCCTCGAAAACAGAATCTCCCGAAGAAGCGGACCGTTCGATAGAAAAGCAATACGGTCAAGATGTCATTGACATCTCCAGTGTTCTCGAGGCCATTTTCTCAGCACTGGACCCTGCGTTATGGCCCAAACTTGCCGCCATCGCCATTGCCCTTCGGAGCAAGTTTGCGATCGTCCGACAGACCGCCACACGATGCTTCGCTACCGTCTGTGAAGTCATGACTGCGGAAGCCATGCGTTTCGTGATAGAAGAAATTGTCCCCTTGATTGGGGATGCGGTCGTACTCTACGACCGGCAAGGGCAGTTGAAGCCAACTATCGTGCGTTCACCGGCTCATTCGTGAGATAAGTGCTTACTATAGCTTGTCAGACATCGTGCAAAGGCTCGACATCAAATCTCTTCCTTATGTTATATTTCTGATTGTTCTCTTACTCGGCAAAATGAGCGATTCGGACGACATGGCCGATCAACAGCAACGGAGATGTTTGCATCGCTAGTGAAGATGGTTTCACTTGAGGTAAATTTTCTTTGGTTTGAGAACGTGTCTGTATTCAAACGGCGCATATAGGCTGGTTTTCCCGACCTACCTGGTTTCCCAAAGGAGTTATTGAAACGCCGACAAGAGGAAAGGCAATTCTTGACGCAGTTGCTGGACGAGAGCAAAGTTGAAGATCAACGCAGACTTGTGCAAGTGTACTAACAAGAGGTCATCAACTGGTTCGCCTTCCTCGCCAAGTATCGGCTACATGATATTCTCTGCGATCGATGGTGAGCTTCTTTTTTCTCTGCTGCATCGTGCGTCAAGTGACATTTAGTTATGGGTCTTGGATAGACGATTCAGTCGATATGTATATTACCAAGTAAACATGTCGAACGTGCCAAGAAATACCTATACGTCCGCTTAATGTCTCTGAATCGGTCGCGCTTATGAGATCGTCAATTGGTTCCTTAGGAGGGACTTTCGCACAGTAAGATTTTAAGCACTTCACCGGAATCTGGTATACTAATACTTACGTGTGCAGTGACCAGTCGCGTATACACTGAGATCAAATCTGGTGAGATCGAATCTAGTGAGATTGAATCTGACGAGATCGAATTTAGCGAGATCGAATCTGTTATGAATCTCCTGTCACAGGTCAGTTGTGTCACTCACGCAAACAAAGTCAGCAAGGCGGCCAAGGCCCAAGGTATATAAAGTCGCGTGGTTTCTGGTGAGCGACCTTATCCTTCTCTTCTTTGTTTGCCTACTACTGTGATCCTTCTCCTCTTGCACCTACTAGTATGCCTCACAATGATGGTCGTCGTGAAGGTGGACGTGACTCGATCTCTCGAAGAGACGAGGAGAATGCAAGTAGCGGACAAAAGCGTTCGCTTTCAAATGCGCTCGAGCTAGGTCCGAGGAAAAGACCGTACGTTCGACCTTCTTGATGCGTTGTTGCTCTGCTAACCATCAGCGCAGGACTGCGCAAGACCCCCTTGTTCATCATGGGCGCCATTTTGGTCGCGTAGTTCACGCATTTTGCAACGTTCAAGCATTACTCATCAATGGGATGATCCTCATGGGCGAGATTGAGGAAAACGGTCGAGAGTCGCTGACAGCCCAGTAAGTAACTTTCTACTAATGGAGTTCGTGTTGCACATTCACGGAATCGTTCTCTCAAAGGCAGAGACAAGAGTTTTCTGTATTTCGCGAGCTGCTGAGATTGGTCCCGGGTCTCGAAAGTCGTCTCATGGAGTCCTCGGAGGAGGACGTCATCAATATAGCAGAATTGGTATGCTTTCCGTTTAATCTCACTACGCACCGCTGATGGTTCATGCAGGTCCAGAAAGGCGCCAATAGTGCACGCGCTGACGATACCAAAGGGATGAAGGCTGCGATTATCGACTGGATTACGCCCAAAGGCCAATCGCTCAGCCCGCATATCCCTCGCAACGTGAAGGCCGGTCGAGGTTTCCAGCATGAGCGCACCGGGGCGCTCCTTTGCCCCGCTGGCTATGAGTGGCAGAATACGGAGTATGTACATTGAAGCTAGTTCATGTGAGGTCCTGACGTCGTTCCTTTGAAGGATCAAGGACAAATTACGCAACGGACAAATCCAAGTCGCCGGTGACCAGTGGCCGATATTCCTTTACGCAAATTACATGTACGATCCAGAAGACCCATGGAACGGTCTCCTTCGTAGTGGGCTATTGGTTTGCGTACGCGTCATTTATTGCTTGATAAAAAACCCTTCTGACATTTTACAGGCTTACAAACATGTATTTACGTCTCCCAGCTCTGTCGATCAGGAGCCCAAGGCCACTCGCTCGGGTAATGCGCGTATTCACGGGATGCAAAGTGTTACGAAGTCCTCGATTTCCTACGTCGCGACCCAAGTGTGTCGTGATAATTACATCGTGTTATGTGTGCTTATGATCATTGTAGGCTCGGTTTGCATTGTCATCGGCACAAGTTTTCTCCCGCACGGATCTCATTACTGACTCTGAACGATTCTATAACAGCATACTTGATTTACTCAATGACTCGGAGGAAAAGGAAGAAATAGAGCAATTACTATTGTGGTGGAACAGACAGATTTTCCCGCTGTTCACAGAGAGCGAGCGTCTGCCATCCAAGAATAGTGCATTGGCGAGGATTCGTGCCAAGCGTGCGGGGTATCGAGCTGCCGCCGCCGCTCAGGTTGAAGCTAACGAGGAATGAGAAAATATGATAATTACTTGATCTATTATATGATCATTTACTGTGATTATGTTTGGACAATATTATCTCTATTATTCCCCCCACTATGAATTGGTGTCATGGTATATTCCCTGGTGTGTAAAACCCTTTTCTGAGGTCGTAATTGAAGTAATTATCATTGAATTGCTGAGTATTGTTCTAGGGTAGAATTGTAAGCCTATCTACTGTAATTGTAGAGCTTGCAATTGAAGTTGGCAAGGGAAATGTTATATAGTACTGTAAGTTTGATTCAAATTGACATATAATGCACACAGAGACACAAGGTAACATATATCATGACTTTGTAAATGGTGAGTACTCTCTGTGTGACACTGGTACTCACAGGACATAATTGACATATCCAATTATAACATAAATCTAAATGACATCAGTGAAAATGACTTCCAATCTGAGTGTGATGTCAATCTATATCATGAATTTGCAAATTCTAACT
>JBBPOT010000210.1:0-13868 GCA_038091595.1 Leccinum subatratum | reverse complement strand
ATAATCAATATCAATTAGTGCCCACACCCCGAAATTCGAATTCGCACCTTCCCTGCACCTGATTCCCCCATTAATGCTGTCAACGTTCCAGGAGTGATATAGCCACAGATATCATCCAGCAGCGTACGCATATTCACTCCAGAAGTATGTATATCATAGGATATCTTTTTCCACGAGAATACGTCAGCTTGATTAGGTCTTTCGCATTCAATGATGGATTTGTCAGTGATGTTTAACAAGCCCCGCCTTTCATGAGAATAGCTTAAGGAAAGTTTTTCTTCGTCCGGAACCTGGTGGACAGGAACGAGAACACTCCCTTCATTATACAGTGTCACTGTGGTATCCTGCGCAGTCGGCTTATTGAATTGAGTGGAGAAGAGGAGATTTCCAAGGAAGCCAAAGCCGAATACGCATAGAATCCCAAAGTTCTGTGTGACAAGAGTTGTTTGGTAAACGCGAGACTGCAACAATCATTCCTTACCTTCCAGAGGTTTGAATAGGTATAACCGAAAGATGCATACGCATAAGCTTCTCCAGGTACAGTCGTCATACCAGATTTTGAACCTACAACGGCGCACACCTGGTCCGTGAGGCTGACATTCTCGTATCCAGGTCCTGATGGGACAAGCAGCGCACACGTCCCATTAATAGCGCGGAATTCATTGACAACCAAAGACTCCAGCACATAACGGAGGGGCTATGGAACGTGACATTAATACGGACAGGACGGGACACATCTTTGCACTCACATTTACATAAGAAAGCCACTGCAAAGCCCTGGTAATGTCCTTGATAGGGATGACATATCCACTGTACAGAACCATGAATAGAAGAGCCACGCAGACCGTCGGGACAGCGATCGAGATACCAGGGCAGAAGGCCGCAATGCTTCTGATGCAGGATTTTAACAGAAGAGTCGTGATAAAGACGAACAACAGAAAAATGCTGCAAAATTTGTAAGTGAGGGCAACACCTTTGGTATGCTGAAAGAAAATAACGCACAAGAATTGCTCCATCGTTCTCTGAAAACCAACCAAAAAGTATAGTATGATCGCCTTGATGGCGACCGCAATGAAACTGATCGGAACGTCAGCAATGGTGTGAGCCAGGGCCTCGATGAAGGGGTAATATAAGGCTCCTTTTTGATGACGAATGACGATCAGGCGTTGAGAAAAGAGACCTGGAAGTTCAACTAAGGACAAGGTAGAATCGCAAAACAAGAGACTGATAAGGCAAGGCTCAATGTACTTGTATCCGTGTTTTGTAGAATGTACTTACAGGAAGAACACACACACCCGCGAAGAGTATGCACTTGTGGTGCTCCCTAATTGAAGAAACTCGGTTCCGATGAAAAGAGCTAGCAAAATTTGCAATCTATAGTGTTTCGTAGATCAGTGCATGGTTTCCGCCAATCCGGCTGAATCAAGACCGACCCAACTTGAACAGCGAGCGTGATCCGATCACCTTTCAATATTTGTAATCGGCGCCATACCACTGCACAGACCTGCATGGGTATAGATAGTGTGTATGAAGAGCTCTGAGGGGCATGCCGAGCATGCTCGCTTATGGCACTCATTTCATAGGCCTTCTTGAGCTCAGGCTTATTTACGAACAGGCTGAAGTGTGAATCCATTGACGAGCGGTTGAGCTGGCCGTGGACGGATGTTCGAAAATAAGCAGCCATCTCATCTGCCGTTCGGGGCACAGTGCCCTGGAATCCAGGTCGGATCTTTCTGGCATTTGGATCGGTTGCTGTACGAGGATGGTAAGTACACAAACGACATGAAGAAATAATTCAGAAACGTACTTGCTACCAAAAAATCGGATGTTGTTTGCCTATTCCGAGGTTCATACCCCATGTTCATCATGATCAGCAAACTGACCTCTCTCTGTCCAGTCCCTCTCCAGACTGTCCTTGGCTGCCCAACCTAGGACAGCATCTAGGCTTCTCTAGCAAGGTACCTAACTGGCTAGAGCTGTCTAGATCTGTCCTAGAGTTGTCTCAGACCAGTCTAGTCTGGAGAACCTAGCCAATGAACTCATGGTAACTGTTTTCACAAATTCTGCACAGTCTGTCACAGACTCACAGCAGTTTCTAGTTGTTGCAGATCCTTCCAGTTTGCTAATTATTTCCACGGCAGACAATGACACAATCAGGCAGAAACCCACTGAATTGTGTAGCACAACCCGACAACACATGTGAATATCACTGTCTAAGTACACAACTAATCAAGAATAACATCGAGACCACCAGAACCCATCACTGCAGCATCAGCATTGTGTGAACCACTGGAACGAGTTGAGCTTTGCAAGAGCTACAAAATCACAAGTAAAAAAACATTACCTCCCAATTTCTGCCCATTTGCAACGAAGCTCCTTGGTCTTCACAGCATGTACAGGGGACGTGTCACATTTCGCCATGAGCCCCAGCATATCCAAGTAAACTGGTGAATATGTCGCCACCCTAAAATTTACTTCACCTTGTGACGATGCGATTTCATCAAGAGCAACCTTGAGCTACAAACAATATTTAGTTCATGGTCAATAGAATTAAATCAAGGACACGTTACTGCAGTGGCAGCAATTGCAACGGCCACTCTGGGGACCTCCTCGACGAATACTTCGGGAAAATGTTTTCCGACACTTTTCTCGCCACCGTAAAAAAAATCAACCACAAGTCCCGATAGCGCGGGATGCGCAAAATTGTTCGTTCTGCCCTGCGGAACGTTCGGATCAACACGGGCCATCAGGTATTAAGTGTAACCAGTAACCGCTCACTTCGTCGTCAACGCCATCGCGTAAGAACAGGCCATTATTCCCCAAGAGTTCCTCGGCAATCTCCTTGTTCACTTCGCGCCGGTTCTCCGAATCCCATTGGTAACGTTGCGTGATGAATATTCGAGCTTTCTTCCTGAGCGCAGATCGCCAGTTTCCTAAATCCTCCCAAAGCTGTTGACACGTCAGTCAGATACATAGTTAATGACACGTACTCACGAGTTTGCATATGTCGAGGGAATACTGAGGCCAATAGCCTGTATCGAATGGTAAGCATTAGCTCTACAACTGCGCAAGTACATACCTTCGGGGATGAACAACCCATGCGAACGTCGCTCCTGAATCGCTTCTTCGATGTATTCCGATGCGTTTTTGTTGAATTCCGATCGGTGGGGGAACGAGTTAACAGCCGCCGCATCACAATGCGAGAACTGTTTTGCACGCTCGATGATATCGCGAAAGGCCGGTTCATAAAATTGCAATTGACACGGATCTGCACCTTCCGTTTTGACTTTTGGCTGGCTAAATTCGACGTGTAGACCGCCAGATTGATCAGGATCCGGTGGCAGGGTCCCATCACGTTGGCTAGATACACTTCCCACCGTTAGTGTATTGTTTGCGCTATGCGGAGCCGGTGTGCTGTTTTTGCTACGCGGAGCCGGTGTCATGCTTTGCTGATGCCTAACCGGTGTATTGTTTGCACTACGTGGGGCCGGTGTGCTGTTTTTGCTACGTGGAGCCGGTGTCATGCTTTGCTGATGCCTAATGGTAGTTAACTGGGCATTGGTGGGGAGGCGGGGGGCATGGTTCCGTCGACGATGCTGGGCCACAACACTTTCGACATTTTCACGGAGGTTAGTGTTGGCTACAAGTAAACGATCAGCTCATTCCTTTGGATACAATGCATCATACCTTGAATTTGCTCAGGTTGCAATCCGCTGTGATCTACGAACGCTCTGGGTAAGCCATGGACGTACAAGATACTGATGACGCACGAGTCGAACGAGCAGAACGAGCAGAGTAGCGTGACGCTGACGACGCAGGTGGACGAGCAGCTGTGACACGAGAGTCAAAACAAGTCTCGATTGTGAAAAAAGTCTACCTTGGGATTGAGAGCCACGCTCGGTCGGATTTTCGCCTCGAAGAACTGCTTCCGCAAGTCTCTCGTCTTCACTCGGCGCTTGCTCATCAATTTCTTCCAAGTCGTCGGGCGCGAAAATGCTATGCCTCTGGTTGGCTTCACGAGGTACTGGGCTAGAGGGAGTATGACACCGGCCTGTAGGATGCAGGGGAGGCGGATCTTCAGGCTCTTGGATTGGTTCGTCGAACAAATTGGCTGCAGAGTTAGAGTTGACGCCCTTTAAGGGAGCTTGGGGCGTCGCGCGGCGCCCATCGTGTCCTGCGAAAAGGAAATGTGAATATTGCCGTGTTGAAACTAGAATGACCCACGAGCAAAAGGGCTAAATTCTCTCGTACCAGCACCACTCTGACAGGATAGAACATGTTAAATGCACGATAACCAAAGACAGGATGATTACATGCCTTGATCGAGGATGACACTCGAGACAACCGCGTAGGTGCTCCGAGACCCGACTGAGAAGCTAAGGCGAGCATTTGGAGATGCGAAGAACGACGGCGTGAGGTGTCTTCCTGGCCGTTGAGACTAGTGTTCCCGCGACTTCCACTTATAGCCGACTCAAGCCGGAACCGAGTGCCCGGTTTAGCCGAACTGTAACGGAGCCTTGCCTGCATTACGTCATCCGGCTAACTCCGCTCGGTTAGTCGCAGCTTCCCACTTCGGGCCGGCTAACCGGTCATAGTAACATTGTAATTTGTAAAAAGTCTCGGACACTCGCCAGTCGGACATCATAAGATTCATAACAAACTGTAAACACACGTGGATCTCTATCTCTGGTTTAATAACTCCTGAATTATTGTTCTCCCAAGGGTAGCGGGAACTTCGATATCTGTTATCAAACTCGCTACTCAGCACAAAATCAGAGAATGTCACTTAAGCCCACCTTAGTCACAAGTCACGACGGTCGTGCTAACTTAATATTGGTCTTGCGGATACAGGATGTGTGATTTGAGCCGAGAGATGCGTCATGAGGTGACGAGGGAGTTATTTTGAAGGAGTCGCGTAGTGTCAAACGACCTGGAAGATGAACAGCGGCAGCAAAGGGGAGGGAAAGACGTGTACCAGACAACGACAAGTACGCACCGTTTTGAGACTGGTCAAACATTGCGATGCACCTGGCGTTTGCGCCGGTGATGTTGAACTCTGAAAATTGCAGACTGAGTCTTTGTCTTGGTGATGACAGGTAGGTTTGAGGCAAACGTGCGAGAGTATGCGCGGCAGCGCCAGCCACGAGGTGTTTCATCGACGGTCGACCTGAGTGAGTTATTTGAGGAGTCACGTAGTCTCAAAGGACCTGGAAGATGAACAGCAGGGCTCGTGCAAGACATGTACCAGACAACGAAAGTACGCACCGTTTTGACCTGGCATTTGCGCCGGTGATGTTGAACCCTGCAAATTGCAGACCGAGTCTTCGTCTTGGTGATGACAGGTGGTTTGAAGCCAACGTGCGAGAGTATACGCAAGCCACGAGGTGTCTCATCGAGTCGTCGACGGTCGACACCAGGATAGCCTTTGTGGTTCCCGACTTCTTGGGAGTATCAGTGCCAGCCGGAGGGGGTTGATTCCTTTACTGCTCACGGGGACGCTGGTTCCTTGCGTGGCAAGAGGGGGCGCGGCTTGGATGAGGTGAGTAGTATGGAGCGGTGAGTCTGAGGCAAAGAGCGGGCGGATTGGCTGTGTCACGTCACTCACCGTGACTCACGGACAAACTCGGAAAGTCAAGTCGACAATGAGTGCTCGAGTGCGAGTCTGTGCGACTGGGCTGAGCATGAAACCCATGTAAAAGGAATACGGTGGCAGTGGCGACAACTCGATGGTATTGAATGGGCGGCGCAGCGTGCAGCATGTGCAATGTGCAATCGTGATTCGTCGGTAATATGAAGTTATCATTTACTTACTACGGACTCGTCATAATACATTGCACGATAAGACGACTACACACGGACACACGTATCGAGAGGCTAGCAGCTGCTACTATAAGTCCACAAAACATACATAGGGTCGACTAAGGACTTAGGACGAGTGGGAGTCTGCGAGATGGTCGTCCGAACGGTTTCAGAACACCGCAACTCGGTCTTGTGCAGTATCATCTTCGGCCGATGTCACGGCATCGATGATTTCTGCCATCGCCTTCTTATGATCACCACCATTGCTGACGAGGGTGCCAAGCGCGTCTTCAGTGTCATAGTCACGGATCATCTCACTCTCCGATGTGGACCATTGTCGGGCGAAGTAGAAGCGGTCTTGTTTCAGCGAGAACTTCAGCATCTGTAAGGCTTCCATGAGTATGGAATTAATCCGGTTCCGTTTCTTGGTGTCGGTTTCGGCACTTGAGGAGAATACTCGTTCGCAAGGGATGGACGATGGCTGGACCGGCAAGTAATCCATTGCCATGCGGTAAATCGTGGGGAATCTACATCGTTCTAACTGTAGAAATGTCTAGCCTTGAGTCTGCCAGTCGAGAATCAAGAACACTTACCTCCCAGAACGCAAGTGCGTCGGCGTTTGGTTGGCTAATGGTAGCAACATAGGAGCCGAACTCTTCTTCGACAGAAGGCTGCCCTGGTTCCTGGTTGCTGGGCGTAATCTCCATCGTAGCGAGACCATAGATTGCCGCGAGCCCCCTGTATGCTGGAGGCGAAGCATTGGAATGTGGCACTGGGGTTGGGCTAGGATACATTGTTCGGTATTCGCCCATCTTAAAGTTGTGTTCGTCAGAATGCGGCAGGCGACTGACCAGTCTGCTATGCTCACCAAATCCAAAATACTTTCTTTCGAAGAGGTAATCTCATCGCCCCACTTGCGTTCCACCCACGAGAAACGTATTGAGGGATGTACAACTTCGCGAAAGGTCTCAGACGGCACACGGAATTTGCGACAGGTACTCACACATTGCAAATAGATAAGCATTGTTTGCACGCATGCGTTCATGATAGCGTTTTGCATACGTCAATCCCTCATGGAGGATGGGGCCGAATTGGGGGTTCGCCACCGAAGAAGACATATTTTCCCACTGCGCGACGAACGTTTCATACGCAGGCAATGCTCCTCCGAGCAAGGGGATCCGTTCCGATGTCATGGTATGATGCGCCATAGCAGGAGCCTTGAAATGTAAGTTAGGCATCAAACGTAGTTCACAAGTCATTGTGTATGCTTACATGCAGGATGAATTCTAGATCTTGCAACACCTCCCAATGGAGTGACGTCAACTTTGTTGGGACAATGTTCGCGTTTCGTGGCACAGCCGCCCAGAGATCGATAGCCTGCAAGAAATGAGTTAAAATGACTCGGATCGTACAGACGAGTCGCAAACCTGGCGTAATGTACGAAGGCGATTCAACATATAATAAGTTGAATCCCAACGAGTCGCAACATCATGAAGAAGCTGGACGACCGGGAGTGGGGCAGGTACGCCATCTCGCGTGAAAGATTGGTTGTCGTTTCCGGTCTGAATCGTCTGCTCGAAGTTGCGCCGACGTTGACCTGATCCACGGATGCATCGCACGATCTCCCTCCCACGTCGGATGGGGTCGTCTTCTAGCACGTTGATGTAGTCGGTTTTCTTGAAGATCCTCGGAGCGACTCCCCAGGTCCTAGGTACGTCAGACAAATCCACAGGCGTGGAATTGTTGATGATGTGTTGTACGCAAACATTGACGATGTGGGGGAAACAGCGAATACGCCGTTCGTCTGGATTGAAGTCGAACTCACGCTCGTTCCGTAGGATTTGTGCCAACTCCCTCATGGCGGTGTCATTATTTGACGCGTTGTCCATCGTGAAATGGCCGATCTATGGAACAGTGAAGGCGGTGCTACCAAACGAGCTGGATTCATACCTTTTTCAATGGAATCCCGGCACGATCTATGAGGTAAAGTATGGTCTTGGCAATTTCCTCGCCAGTGTGCGAGGCAGGAAAGTATTTGAACGCAATTAAGGCAGCCTTCATGGACAGCCCACCGGAAGGCTCATCCCGTCCAATCCAATGCGCCGTGAGTCCAAGATACGAGTCAAGGTTGTTGGCCGACCACATGTCCGCTGTGAAGGAAATTGCGCCTGCGGCCTTCTGTGTATATGATTAGAAAGTAGCTGCAATGAGGAATGAATGACGACGTGCCTTCAGTTCTAGTTTGAGCCGCATAAACTGTTGTCGCCAGTGATGAATGACGAGCTCCCGAGTCTTGGTACGACGGGGGATATCAGAATCTTTCAAATCACCCCGAAGGAGGAGGAGTAGCCGTCGAAACTCCGGGCATTCGACGATATAAATTGCCTGAAACGAAAACGTCAGTGAAACATCGACCCAACACAATTGAAAACGTACTTGATCATCGGCAACAATAAAATTGACCAAAAATTCATTCAGTGCATCGATAGAGAACTCGGGGATCTCAGCACCAAGATCGACCTTCGGTCGTGGCCCAATGCCCGATGGAATGGAATCACCGTCGCCAGGAGGAGGAGGGGGAGGCAGCTTGTCTATTGTAACACCCTCGCGGTTGAGCGCAGCCCGAAGAGTATTGAAGGTGTAACCACGGTTGAAAGCGGCCTTGAGCAACGCTGACTGCACACGCCATTTTTGCTCTTCGATCTGGTCGAGATACACAAGGGGGTGCTTTGAGTCTAGGTGACCGCGAAGAGTTGTCGTCGAAGACTTCCTCGAGTAGATAGCACTGTCGTTACATCAGAATACAAACACGAAATCACAAATCGACACGTACGCGCAGATGGTACACACATAACTGTCGTCATTCTTACAAAAGAAGTGACGAATGTCATGAGCCACGTTCTGAGCCGTGGCAGATTGGCCTATGTTCGATTTCCCCGTTCCCAAAGGATCCAAAGTATCCATGGTACCAGCCGGCGCAGCCGCCCCGGTAGCATTTGTCGCAAGTTGGACACGTGGCCGCTCCATCTCGGCGTCAGAATCATCGGAGTCGAAACCATCAAGCCCTTGCTCGATGTCGAAGAATTCGGTTGAGTCGTCTGTGCCGCGGAAACGTTGAGGTAAACGGTGAGCACGACGGCGAGGGTCTTGAGCAGGCGCAGGAACGGTCTGTTGAGCAGGCGCAGGAGCGGTCTGGCGTGGTCGTTGTTGGCCGCTGGCCCTCTTAGCCATACCAGCAGAATGAGAGGGAGGTTATGATATGAGACCGCCGGGAGCGGCGGGAGGAAACAAATTGTACTCGGTTCGCTCGCTTCGCCTCCACTGTATATATAGGAGGCTTGGCACTCACCCAAGTTATGAATCATAGTCCTAGCCTGGACCTCGTGCGCCGTGCGGTGTGCAGATAAAACCATTCATTCGTTCGGGATAGCAACTGGATAGTTGACACGTGTACACAAAAGGAGAAAGTTCGACGTAATATACAACTTCACAAGATTGAAGTCACTGTTCCGAATAGATGACCTAAATGAGAAACATAAGTTGAACGTACACTTACGATATGCTCCTGAATCCCGATAAACTTACGTGTTAAGATTTCAACCTCCGACGCGTAGCCATACGTGGAACGAAAGATCTGACAGATTCGGAATCGCTAACTTGATATTCTGCGTTGTCTGAACGAAAACGTTTAGTTCCACGAAAGTTCTCATAGTACCAGGTTTGATAGCGATTCAAGGCAGTCATCCGAGTGGCAGGAGGCAACCCCGCCTGTACGTCGTTCCAATTAAACTTGACGGCAAGTTCAGCCTCTGCCATTCCGCGCAGGTTGGATCCAGGGCGGAGCTCTCTGACCATCTGAGCAAGTCTATCCTTGACTGCCGACAGTCCTCGTTTTATCATCACGTCAACCTCCTCCATTGCCGCCTGAGGGTACAATTGCTTGAAAAAGAAAGAGTCAGCGTACGACTGTGATAATGATACAACAAATACTCACGCCAACAGCCTTGACGTTGTCATCAAGATTGATAATCTCGTCATCATCTCCCTTCACCCACACATGGTACTCGATATGGTTGACGTGGCACCACGTGTGCCCAGCAAGCGTGACTGGTGTCAACACAAATGGAACGTCATCTTCGAAATGACCAGCGGAGTTGGAACCGTCGTTTTCGTCAGAGATAGGCCGTGGGTCAGAATGACCAGTGGAGTGGGAATCATCTTTGCCGTCAGAGGTGGGTTGTGGGGCAGAGTCGGAATGATCCGTGGAGGGGGAATCACTTTCATCAGAGCTGACGGAGTTATCACTTTCATCAGAGTTAACGTAGGCAGAAGCAGGGAGAGTAGCTCCGAGAGCATAGAATTCTTGAGGCGATAAGCAGTCTTGCTGTTGAGAAAAGAACTTCCAGGTTGGGCTGTCCACCTTCGGGCAGTGATAATCTTTTACCTCGTTGATAATAATCACGATGATGAGCAGAAGTGTGTCAGGCCAGCCCCGGACCGCCTCCCTAACTTTCTCCATCAGGACTGCATAGTCCTGGCTGAAGGCGGACTCAACTATGGCGAGGAGTTTGTGCGACCCATCGACGGGCAGCGTGACCCCACCAGGCACCGAGACCAAGGCGAGATCAGGAGTGGCGGAGAACCCCGTTTCGGAGGATCGAATGGTAAGATTATGCTCTAGCGTGGTACGCAAAAGGTGCCGGCTGATCGGGAGTGTATCCAGCGCAGGCTGGACAACTCGGCTGAAGTCGGTGAGGGAGAATTCGTGTGCCGGCAGTGGCCACTGCACGATCATTTCACTCTTCAGGGGGTTGTGAGATAACCTTATAATCAATAAGTATCTATAATCCAAAAAATTACGGAGGGGGGGTGAGGTGTACTCACTTTGGTCTCCTCTGAGGAAACGGCCATTTCTCAACGATGCGAGAGAGCTCATTGAAATCTTTAGTGGAAACGTCGGCGAATACCTGATCATATCGGGATCGAATGTCATGCGCAAATACCCATCAAAATTGATCACTCCTTGCCTGAGCAGTTCGGACTTCGTCGCTTGAGTTGTCGTCGGCATTCCGGAAACCAAGACCCTTGACGAGATCCCTGAATGCTCCTTAGCGGGATGTGTGTAAGGCTATGTCCAAAAAATCAGAGACAACAAGACGTACGAGGAAATCTCACGTGCTGAGAATCAGGGGGAAGGGCATTCGCCTTGACGTACTCGGGAGTGGCATTCGTCTTGACGTACTCGGGAGTAACATGCTTTAAAGGCTCGATATTAATATCACTTAGCGACCTGCAAGGTAGGTGTGTTGCATCGACTTACAGGCAAGATTGCCGCACGTTTTCCATGCGGTAGTAAAATGGACTGCGGCGCTGCCGGCGCAAGGGCGGTCGTATGTAAAAGTGTCTGTGGAGCCGAACGTTTGATCACAAAGGGCTGAGAATTTCTGAACCGACAGTCCACTGAGTATGCACGCCCTGACGAGGGCGGCGAATTCATCGAGTACGCGGGCCCCGACAAGGGCGGGGAAGCACGACCAGCCAACAAGGAAAACATTGATAGTGGATTCAAAAATGGAACTACCTTTCTTCTCGGCCTTTTGTAGGTCGCAACTGACGGCACGGGCGGCTTCCCGTGCATTAAATTTAAATCTGAACCAAGACTCTGGGTCGTCATGGTGGAATCTGGGCCTGGGTAACCTGGCATGTGTGAGAGCACTGGGACCTGGGGGACTCGGTCACCTGTAACACCATCATATAATCTAGAAAGGGGATTTCCACCCCTGCATACTTACCTCCTTCGCGAGCTGTACGTCGAATTCAAACTCAGTAGGGAAGGTAACCGTATAATCAAATGCGACAATAAGAACAGCCATGTTAAGTTCTGCGCTTACCTTCGAAAATGTTTGTCTATATTCGCAGATAAAGCCTGAGTCAGGCCGTAAATGGTATGATTGCGTTGAATCATGAATGGTACACACTAAATGAACGTACTCACAGACACGATCTGAGAATCGGAGTCCAGGAGGATCTTAAAGATTCTAGGTGTGTTCGGGGGTACTTTCGAATCTTCTAACGGAGTTTTCCCTCCTGCCTTCCGGCCCTTCCCAGTGACAAGGGCAGTGAGTCTTCTATGAATCAGAGTTGGAACTCCGTTTCCAACCCTCAGATCTGGTGCGTTTCATCATTAGCAAAACTTGTTCCCAACAAACCGCCGTCACTGGTCAGAGCCTTGGTGATTGTTACCCTCAACTTGAAGTCTTCCGGTGAGTCCAGTTGCCAGAGAGCGAGACTTTTCCCTTAAGGTTCAGGAAATATGAATCTGAGATCCATCATCCGACAGTGTTAGCACGCCAAATCATCAAGTTCGAAGAATAGTTTGGCACACTTACAGCTAGCGATCACAAGTCTAGGTCAAGACTTTGGGCTCCATGATAGACATCGCTCGCGTTGACGGTAGATACGCATTAGAAGAAGAGATGGGAACTGGTTCATATGGTCAGTGCTGAGTGAATTAGTCGTCAGACATTGGGCGTTAAAATTTCACCATTGTATTAGCCAAGGTTTACCGCGCTCGAGACATTATTACAAAGCAATTCGTTGCAGTCAAGCTAGAATCCGCCACCCGATCTCATTTAGAACACGAATACCGAGTGCTCAGCGAACTTCAAGATGGCGCTGGAGAACCTGGACTACCTCGCCCCCTCTGGTTCGGAAGAGAAGGAATGTATCAAGTGATGGTTATCGATAAGCTTGGACCGTCTTTGGACAAGGTACTCAAGACCTGTTCCGACGGTGTATTTCCGCTCCACCGTGTTGCTACACTGGGATTGCAATTGGTCAGTCGCAGTTCACTTCTACAATTTCACAAGTCGAAAGGAGGCTAAACCTTCTCGATGAACAGGTATCCCGCCTCGAATTTATACATTCCCGCAACTTTGTTCACCGCGATATCAAACCACAAAACTTGCTTATGGGTACCGCAGACGACGCCGACACAATCTTTATAATCGACTTTGGGATCGCAAAGGAATACCGAGACCCATCATCTCGTATCCATATTCCAATGGTCAAGGGCGGTCGGCTGATTGGTACACCGGCTTTCACGTCCGTAAACGGCCACCTTGGGCTGGAACTCAGTCGGAGGGATGACATCGAGGCTCTCGCCTACACCCTACTATTCCTCTATGCTGGGTCGTTACCGTGGTTGGGGCTGCGGGATGATCACCGTCCCTCGTCTGCCGAAATTTGTGCATCAAAGGAGCTGGTGACAACGGGCTGTACCGCAGATATGCCAATGGAGGTTTTGGCCATCCTTTCTTACGCTCGTAACCTTTCGTTCACACAGAAGCCGAATTACGAATATCTTCGAACCATCCTCCTACCTGCAACATCGTCGCTGGCTGTGGTCGTGAAAGAAACGAAGAAGATTTCTGCTGGTCGTCCGCCACATATTGAAAGCCGCCAAGATGACGATGAGAGCAAACAAGGTGTGGACGTAAATACCCCGAAACGACCGTAAGTCGTTAACTTAGTTCGATGTTCTTAAAACTGAGCTCCAGGTGGACCTTTAGTTTCCGTTCATGTAGACATGTAACAGTACAAGTACGTGATACTCGGGGCGAGGGCCCGGGGGGCGGCCGCGGACACAAACGAGCGCGGTAGCACTCCTACCGCGAGTAGCAAAGATGCAAGTGGTCGGGAAGTATCTTGTAAATATGTATTGCTCACCCTCGAAATGTATTGTTGCACGTTCGCGACCCGACTTGGAGTCGACGAAGTCGACTCGGCGCCGGCTGAAGCCGACTTAAAAAATTATTTGGCTTCAGCCGGCTAGATCGGCTGGCCGAATCAGGCGGAGTTGGTGTTTGCGCGAAGTTAGCTGACGTAAGGCCAAGTCGCTTATTTAGCCGGTGGTAACCGGACTGCACCGAGCCAAGTCGAGTCACGGCAACACTAGCGTCATGTGATGATTTGAGGGGGATTGATGGAGACAAGGGATCAGCAGGGGAGAGCATAGTCGCTCGCTTCTTCTTCCTGGACGAACCAGAACCATCGAAAGCGGCTGCCAC